>OV815293.1:27964302-28167587 GCA_929108145.2 Limnephilus rhombicus | reverse complement strand
ATATATATATCTTCTGTAATTTGTCACAGTATTACGAGCTTTATTTTTTTCTATTGTCAAAGAAATACTTCCTTGATTTTGTTTCCAAAGTTTAAATATGCTATTTCGTTCTTTAATAAGTGAATCAAGTTGAGCATCAAACCATGGAGTATTGTTCAGTTTTTTGTCTCCTATATTAGTTTTTACTTTTGTTTTGCATGAATTTACAGCATTTTGAAGATAGTCAGCGAAATTATTATAATTTTGGTTTACGTCGTCAGGCGAACGGGTAAATTTACAAGTTTTAAGTGACGTATTTAATTTTTGATAATTTATTTTGTAAGCGTTTGAGAGGTTTTTTGGGGATCTGTTATTGGGGAGGTTTGTCAGAGAGTTTTCATAATCCAATATCAGCATATTATTGTCACTAAGGGGATCATCAATATTTGAAATTATCCCAGAAACATTTGTTCTATTTGTGATAATATGATCTATCAACGAGCTGGTGTTATTTGTTACCCTTGTGGGAAACATCGTATTACGCACATAAAAGTTGTACGATTTTAAGGTGTGAACATATTTCCGTGCAATATCAGTTTCTTTTGGAATATCGATATTAAAATCTCCAAAAAGTAATATGTCTTGTTTGTTTTTATTTAATATTATTTCTAAAGAGTCAAAAAAATCTGTTATGTTTGAGTTGGGCTTACGGTAAAAAACAAACAAATTGAGAGGTTTAATATTTTTTGCCGTGATCTTAATTCCAAGAAAAGTATTTTCACTGCAACATTTTTCTATTTTCTTATTACTTAGTGTGTTATTCATGTAGATGGCGACTCCTCCTCCTCGGTCGAGCTCACGGGAAGCAAAAATTCCAGCGTAGTCAGTAATATTGAAAAAAGTTACTTCTCCTTTTCGCAGCCATTTAAGTTTACAAATTTCTAATTGATAATAATATTTCATATTCACTATATTTTTTCAAGTTTTATGTAGCTCCTACAATACATCTTGAACTTTCCAATTGGTGTGGACTTTAAAGTTTCTGGTAGTGTGTTATACAACTTCATTCCCTTGTACACTAGACTGTTCTGCGTATTCGCTTTGTCCTTTTTTTATAGCCTAATTTCCTTGCACGTCCTTGTGTTATATCTGTGAATGTCTTTATTGTATACAATTTTATTTGAGAAGTATTTTGGTAACGTGTTGTTCAATATTTTGTGGATAAATACCATCGTGTTCAAGGTCAGCATCTGTTTCACGGTCAACCAATTTAGTTCGTTTAACATTTTAATTATTTTTGAAAATCTGTTTCGTCGAAGAATTATTCTCATTGCCCTGTTTTGGAGAATTTGTAACTTATTTTGTTCTCTTTCGTTACATAGGAAAAGTATACTTGAGCAGTAGTTGAAGTGTGGAACAATAATTGAATTGTATATGGTGATTGCAGTTTTTCTAGAAATTTTTGGCCGAATTCTTCCAAAAAAAGATATCTTTTTGCCAATTTTCTTTTGGGTGTATTCAGCATGTCTATTGAAGTTTAGTTTGGAATCTAATATAACTCCTAAGTATTTCATTTCAGTAACATTTTCAATAATTTCACCATCAATTTTAATTTTGCTTTCACTGGATGTCTTCTTGTATCCAATCACCATACATTTTGTTTTTTTTTTGTATTTAATTTAAGCTTATTTATTTTTAGCCATCTTGATACATCATTTAGTTCATTATTTAAAATGTGTATTAGTTCTTCATAGTTATCTCCAATTAAGTATATTAGTGTATCATCGGCAAATAGTCGTACTTTGCATTTTGAAAATATTTTCACCATGTCATTAATATAGAGTATGAACAATAGAGGTCCAAGGACCGATCCCTGTGGTACTCCTAACTTATTGGTTTTGAAAATTGATTATTTATTTTTGTTACCTGCTTTCTGTCTCTCAAATACTCTTGTATTAATTTAATGGCTACAGATGAGAAACCAATTTCTTTAAGCTTTCTTATTAGTATGTCTCGATCTATAGTTTCGAATGCCGTTTGAAAATCCAAAAATATTGCTAAGATAAATTTATTATTATTCATTCCTTCCTTCCATTCTTCGACAATTACGTTTAATGCTGTTTCACATGAGTTATTAGATCTGAACCCTGATTGCTCTTGGTATAAAATATCGTGTTTATCTAGATATTGCAAAATTTTACATTTTGTACAAAAAGTGTAAAACAATAGTGTACGGTTAAATACGTGTATAGTGTAATAAATGATATACATTGTAATAATAGGTGTAAAGTTTGTGAGAAAGTGATATAAAAGTAAATAAATAGAGTTTTTAGAAACATAAAGTGATATAAAACTAAATAAATAGAGTTTTTACATCTGTATGGTTTAGCCATAATTTTAACTCTTTTATGTAATGCAGAAATTTAGTTGCAACTTGAATATTTTTTGGTAAACTATTGAAGGTACGAGGTCCAATAAAGCTGCTGTGAGTTTGCATTTGTTTTGTGTGTGTTTGGGGGGTATAGAATACATTATTATTTCTAATGTTGGTTCTGTTTATATTTTTTTCGAATTTGTTTATGTTTTTAAAGATATATTTCATAGTTTGCAGTATAAATAGTTTACGGAGACTGAAAAGTTTAGATTCTTTGTATAAAGCATCTGTCGAAAATGTTGTAATTCTATTATACATAACTTTGATAATATAATTTTGAGTTGTTTCTAAAGATTTTATAAAGGCATCAAGCGCACCACCCCATCCTATTATTCCATACATGAGTGAAGATTGCACCAGAGAAAAATAAATCATTTTCAATTTGTCAATATTCAATACTTCTTTAAGTCTGTAAAATATGTACGTAAGATATCTCAATTTAGAAACGGTATTATTAATTTGTGATTGCCAATTTAAATTTGTGTCAATACATATACCCAAATATTTAATCTTTTCAAATTTTCCAATTTCAGAGCAAGATGAGCATATTACTTGATTACAGTTAGCATTATGAATTCTAATTTTAAGGTTATTGGGGGGTTTGTTTTTACTGTTCTGAGAGTCTGATGAGACATGTGCAATACATTTTGATGCATTTAAATAAGTTTCAAGCCAGGATTTAACTAAGAGGAACTTTTAAATATTTGTTAATCTCTTAGGTTTAAGTTTTACCTTTATTGGTGTGCCTTTTTGGGCAACCTTTGAAAGTAATTTTATTGTTTTGTTGTTAAATGTTGTTAATTTTATTGTTGGTTAAATTTAAGAATTCGAGATCTGGCAATGTTTTAATCTTAGTCCCCACTATTTCTCCATTTAAGTGTTTTATGACGTACTTAGTTTTATTGATGGCCCTTTTTGGCCGACTTAAGGGCAATTGTTTTATTGCGGGATTTTAAAATCCAGTCGTGGGAGCAGCTCAAATATTCTGTCTCACCATTTTGCACCTTTTGTATGTTTTTCTTTAAATATTGTGACTTTTGGAACAGAGAGTCGTTGTTGTTACGGTGGAACTGGAAGATACACAGGGTGTATCTTCAGTTGCGCAGAGGGAACATAGGCCCTTTGCGTAAGTCTTGCTAGTAGAGTAAAGCCCGAAGGTACACGCTGTGTGCCTTCACTTGTGTAATTATACTGAAGCTGGGAGGTACGAGTTGTACCTACGGTTCAGTATTGGAAAAATTGACAATAGAGAGATCGAAGTAGAGACTTCGATATTTGTCAGTGTGGTGTGGTCGTGGACCACCCGAGTAAGGGTAAATATTTTGTAATTTTTTTGTAATAATTGTATTTATTGCATTAAATAAATTGTGCTGAAGAAGAAGAAAAATAAGTGTTTTCCTGCCAACTCCATTCTGTTGTGTTCTCGTACCACGATAGTAGAAATAGTCCCTAAAACAGCAAAATCAGAGAGAATATAATATTACGCTGTATTTTATTTTCAATTTTTTGTTTTTCAAAAACAAGTAAATAAAAATTCTTCCACATGTCATCACTGGTCACTCAGCCAAGTAACCACCCAACCCATCACCCCAACCCAAACTATCTAATACCTACTTTTTAAAAAGTTTTTAATTGGAATACAAAAAAACATCAAAAATGTCATCAGAGACCAAAATTTTAGTTACTTTTTTTTCTCCAAATAATGTCAGAAATCACTGGTTAAAGTATGTGAAGTATGTCCCTTAACACACTGTATATAGCAGGGGTGGCCAACTTGATTAGACCCAAGATCTACCGTTCACTGACGAAACCCTGTGCGATCTACCCAGTAGCGTAGCGTAAGTTTCAGCAACCCGGAGGAAAATTTCGCCGCCCCCTTAATTGGGTACTTCAACCGCAGATTTTCAAAGCGGTGGGGGGGGGAGGGTACATGGAAATTCTTTTATTTTTTCCACCTCATTTTATGCTGATTTTTATAATCACATGTGACGTGTACTCTACCAAGAGTACTAAAAAAAAATCCCTCTGGGCCTTTGTCATCTTTGAAAATGCTGTGTGGAGAGTCGTTTTAAGGAGAGGAAGGAGTGAATAAGGATTAGGAAATCGAGAATGGTATTTCACTCGGTACACGATAAATCTGCAACATGTTATTTAAATTTATCGTTATATTCTGAACACAAAACTGGATTATTTATTTATTTTTATTTATTTTATTTATTTATTTAAACGCCCATAGGGCTTTTTCATAGAATGCAGTACATTTTTTTAATTACAGGAAAATAATGGGTTTACAAAATACAATACACAATACAAGTAACATAATATTTGTTAAAAACAAAATATAGGTTACATAAAATATAAGGGATAAAAAAATAAAATAAAATAAAAAATTTAGGTTACATAAAATATAAGCGTTAACAAAATACAGGTAACATAAAATATAAGAAACAAAATATAGTCCATAAAATATAGTAGTTGACATAAAGTAGGTAACTAACTAACTAACTAACCATCACGCCGTTTCCCCGCAGGGGTAGGCAGAGAGGACGGACAGCCAAACAACTCGGTCTTGGCACACACTCTTTGCCTCACTCACATTCATACATCGTCTCATACATACTCTTCTATTATTCTGACTTTTGACATGGCCCGTCTCAAGTATCTGATTTACTTGATCGTGCCATGTCTAGTCGGGGACGCCCGAGGAAGACAGGAAGACAAAGTAGGTAATTTTTAAAATTGTTGTTCTCATTAGTTTACGGGATAGGTAGAAATAAATAGTTGGCACATATGGCGTTTGAAGTTTGCTAAGTTCAAATTATTGTCAAATACATCCAGATTGTTTAAGTATTTGTTACCAAGACTATGCAAACGTTGTATTGGAGAATGTAAATCATAGTTCGAATGAGATGTACGTATATAAAATGTCAATGTTTGTCTAGTTGTTCGTGTAGGTACATGAAGATTTATTAATTGCAGGAGTTCACAACTGTCGAATTTAGAGTTTAATAATTTTAATAAAAAAGTTAGGTCGTTTATTTTTCGTCGGTTTTCTAATGTTGGAATATTTAAAGTATTCATTAACGACGGATAATTTATGTGCTCTAAAGGGATGTTAAGTTTAAAATTTACAAAACGTAGAAATTTTCTTTGAATTCTTTCAATAGTATGAATATGAATTTTATAGAAGGGCGACCAAACTATTGAGTTATATTCTATTAGGCTTCTAATAAGGGATGTATACAGTAGTTTAATGATTTGTAACGATTCAAAGTTTTTAATTGTTCTTAACACAAATCCTAAAGTTTTCATACCCTTATTTGCAGTTTGTTGAATGTGAACCGTGAAGTCTAGTTTCTCATCCATTATTATGCCAAGATCCCGCATTTCCGATACTCTTTCTAAATTTATTTTATTTATTGAATAGTCGAAAAACAGTGATGTTTTTTTTCTGGAAAAGGTCAAAGTTTTGCATTTTTCTCCATTTAAATAAAGATTGTTTTGTGAGCACCAAATTTTTAGCATGTCTATATTTGATTGAAGAATTTCACAGTGATTAAGGATAGTTATCTCTTTATATAATTTAATGTCATCATCGAAAAGCAACACTTTGACGTCTTTAAAGCAGTTGACTATGTCGTTTATAAAAATAAGAAATAAAATTTGGCCAAGATGACTACCTTGCGGTACTCCACTAGTGGCAGAAAATGGTTTGGATATAAAAGATTTTATTTTTACAAATAAAGTTCTACCTGATACGTAACTACTTAGCCAGTTCAACATATTTGCTCTGATTCCCAGAGCATGAAGTTTTCGGATCAGTATTTTGTGGGACACTTTATCAAAAGCCTTCGAGAAATCAGTATATATACAGTCAACTTGTTTGTTTTTAGAAAATGACTCCAATATATAGTTTTGAAAGAGTAATAAGTTTGTTGAAGTTGATCTACTTCTAATGAAGCCATGTTGTTTGTCATTTATTATCTCTGTTAACGTGGGATATATTTCATCAAGAACTAGAGATTCAAAGATTTTGGGTAATACAGATTGTATGCATATAGGTCGATAGTTTGAAATATCAGATTTGTTAATGTCTAAGGAACATAATTTTTTCGCAAGATTCTTCTGCTATGTAGCAGTCTGTTAAATGTATGGTTTTTTTAAATGAGTATGAAGGAATTTTTTCTTCTGGTGTTTCCTCATCGTAAACATTTTTAAAGAAATCTGAGAAAAGATTTACGATATCTTGTGTGCTGTTAGCACATTTGTCATCCATATGCATTTGTGGTGGATAGTCTGTGCTGTCATTGTTTAGTGTTTTGATAAATTTCCAGAGATTAATTATTTTTTTTTTAAATTTATAAACTAACGTTTAGACAAGATTTTTATGCATAGCACAAAGGGTAACAATTATTACAAGCAATAATTGTCAGCCTGAAACACTCATTTACATTGAAAAATCTTCCGAGAAAAGATACTTGCCCCCAACGGGACTTGAACCCGTGTCCTTCCGATTGCCGGTCGAATGCTCTGACCACTGAGCTATGGGGGCTTATCAAATACCCGCCAAATAATTCAATATATACTAGTGTTTCATTCAACGATTACTGCTTGTTATATTTTTTCCACCTGAAAACAACCAACTTTATTTTTGCAAGGAAGACATTGTTAGTGTTAAATCCCTCGCTAGGTGGCGTCGAGACAAATTATGTCTGCATTTATTGGGGAATTACTTAAACTTGTTAAATATTAATTATTATTTTTTTTAAATTTATAAACTAACGTTTAGACAAGATTTTTATGCATAGCACAAAGGGTAACAATTATTACAAGCAATAATTGTCAGCCTGAAACACTCATTTACATTGAAAAATCTTCCGAGAAAAGATACTTGCCCCCAACGGGACTTGAACCCGTGTCCTTCCGGTTGCCGGTCGAATGCTCTGACCACTGAGCTATGGGGGCTTATCAAATACCCGCCAAATAATTCAATATATACTAGTGTTTCATTCAACGATTACTGCTTGTTATATTTTTTCCACCTGAAAACAACCAACTTTATTTTTGCAAGGAAGACATTGTTAGTGTTAAATCCCTCACTAGGTGGCGTCGAGACAAATTATGTCTGCATTTATTGGGGAATTACTTAAACTTGTTAAATATTAATTATTATTTTTTTTAATTTGTAACAATTATTACAAGCAATAATTGTCAGCCTGAAACACTCATTTACATTGAAAAATCTTCCGAGAAAAGATACTTGCCCCCAACGGGATTTGAACCCGTGTCCTTCCGATTGCCGGTCGAATGCTCTGACCACTGAGCTATGGGGGCTTATCAAATACCCGCCAAATAATTCAATATATACTAGTGTTTCATTCAACGATTACTGCTTGTTATATTTTTTCCACCTGAAAACAACCAACTTTATTTTTGCAAGGAAGACATTGTTAGTGTTAAATCCCTCACTAGGTGGCGTCGAGACAAATTATGTCTGCATTTATTGGGGAATTACTTAAACTTGTTAAATATTAATTATTATTTTTTTTAATTTATAAACTAACGTTTAGACAAGATTTTTATGCATAGCACAAAGGGTAACAATTATTACAAGCAATAATTGTCAGCCTGAAACACTCTTTTACATTGAAAAATCTTCCGAGAAAAGATACTTGCCCCCAACGGGACTTGAACCCGTGTCCTTCCGATTGAAATGCAGACATAATTTGTCTCGACGCCACCTAGCGAGGGATTTAACACTAACAATGTCTTCCTTGCAAAAATAAAGTTGGTTGTTTTCAGGTGGAAAAAATATAACAAGCAGTAATCGTTGAATGAAACACTAGTATATATTGAATTATTTGGCGGGTATTTGATAAGCCCCCATAGCTCAGTGGTCAGAGCATTCGACCGGCAATCGGAAGGACACGGGTTCAAGTCCCGTTGGGGGCAAGTATCTTTTCTCGGAAGATTTTTCAATGTAAATGAGTGTTTCAGGCTGACAATTATTGCTTGTAATAATTGTTCCAGAGATTATTTGAGTGCAAAGCTGTGTTTTCGATAGAGTTTATATATGCTTTATAACAGATTTTAGAAAGATCTTTGCATTGTTTTCTAGTTTCACTGAAAATTGCATAATCGATCATCGATCGAGTTTCTTTGAATTATTTATGAAGTTTATTTTTTTGTTGAAGTGACGCTTTTAGTTCTGGTGAGAAATAAGTCGGATATGTATGTTTTTTAGGAGTATATAGTGGTACATATGATTTTATGGTGCTAGACAATATTGAAAATAAATTATCTAAGGATTTGTCAGTATTCACGTCCGATAAAAAAGACCAGTCGACACGGGAAAGATGATAATTTATAGATTCAAAATCTGCACGTTTGTAGTTGAGAGTCTCTTCAACGTGTTTCGGTTTGACGGTACACACATTTAGCTTAATATAAAGAGGGGGGTGGTAGTTATCAACAGGTAAGAGAGGATCGTTACATTTGTCAATGACCAATTTAGGATAATTTGATATTACTAGATCTAGTAAGCGATTATTTGCATTGTATGTAAAGTTATGTTGGAAAAGATTTTAAAAATTTGTCATATCATATTCTCGCCCTCATTTACAATTAAACCACTATCACTTGATTTCCACTTCAGGTTAGGGAGGTTGTAATCCCCAAGAATAATAATTTTAGAGTTAGGGTATTTGTATAGTAGATCTTCAACGTGTTCGCTGTGACTTCGGTAGATTAGAGCATCAGACAGTGGCGGTGTGTACACAGTTGCAATTATTATCTTTTCTACAGTGGTATCAATTTGTATAAATAGTTGTTCGAGTGTATTATTTTTTTGTTTTGAGTTTTCTTGATAACATTTTTTTTAATTGCAATTAGCACTCCGCCGCCCCTTGTTTTGGAACTGGATTTAGAGTTTCTATCGCAGCGAAAGATTTTGTAGTTGTTAAGTCCTAGTTCTGTTGATTTTATTTCCGAGTCGAGCCAAGTTTCTGTCAGCACATATACGTCATAGTGGTGTGTAGATATGGTAGAACGTAGTTCGTTTAATTTAGTTCGTAGTCCACAGACGTTTTGATAATAAATTTTCATAGTACTCAGTTTTTTGGATGAATGTTGACGATTTTGGGAGATGAATTTACGTATTTAATTGTTATATCTGTCTCACCGTTAGCTTTTCGTTTTTCTAGTTCTACTCGTAGGTCCGTTAGATGCTTTTGCTGAGCTGGGGTCGAGTCAGAGTAAATGCGTAGGTTGTCCTTTAAGAGATGTTTTTTTCCTTGTAGTGTTCTTGCTGTCTGGGAATTATCAAAATGGATTTTTATAGGTCTTGGTTTGTCGCTGTTATATTTACCAAATCGATACATTTTTACAATGTTGTTTATTGCAGGTGTGTCAATTTTGGAAATTATTTCTGTTACCACAGTTTGATCTTCCATAATTTTGTCTGTAACTGCTACCTTCGTGCTTTCGGGCACGTTGCACAAAATTATGTTTTTTGACCTCTCATTAATTTCGTTAATTTCATTGATAGCTTCACAAATATTGAAATTGTTTTGGGGTGGGATGTTTTTTTGAATTTCTTTATAGGCCCTCAGTTCACCTTCCAAGGTGCCAGTTTTGGTAGCTACCGCTGCCGACATGCTGCCAATTGACGCTAATATTTTACATGCTATCGGAGTAATTTTTGCTATTTGGTCCTTATTAAATTTGTTACCATGGTCAAGAAGCACTTTGTTGATAGCATTGACTGCCTTTTCTGCGTTTGATATAAATGACAGTTTGATAGAAATTTTTTGTTGAATAAATTATTAAGCTAAATTTTAGAACCACTGGTTGACCTTCACTGTTCCAAGTTTCAAGTATGTAGTTCGTATAGGTACTTTAACTGTCAGAGTCTTGTGTTTAGTTATTGTGTTTTAATTTGCTGGTAAAGGGACACTAAACATAGAGGTTTTAACACTTTATTTCACAAACGTTTGCACTACACAATATTGCGTATAAGTTTTAGGTTCAGATTTGCTGTAATTAAGTTTTTGTTTATTATTTAGACTGGAGACGAATATTTGACGTATGCACTGCTAAAGAGTATTGTTGTGGATTAAATTCAATCTCTATGCGGCGATTTAAAACTACACTCAGAACATGAAAATGGATTTTCTTTGATTCTGGCAGCACATACATAGTCTTTAACTAACTAAAAACTTCGTTTGAAATGTGTCAGTAGATGAATCCACAACTGGAATTTTACATTCTGAACACAAAACTGGTTTAAGATAAATCTGTATGCGGCGAATTAAAACAACACTCAGAGGAAAATGCTTTTTATTTATTCTGGCAGCACATACATAGTCTGCCACTAGAATTTTGTAACTGCACTTCGAATAAGAGAATGTTTTCCTTCGAAATGTGTCAGCAGATGAATCCACAACTGGAATTTAACATTTTGATCACAAAACTGGTTTTAAATTATGAGTTAATCTGTTTGCGAGTCACCAGTTTTGATTAGTATTACTTTCATAATATGCGTATGGTTTTCCTACGAATTGCGAATTTTGGGGGGGGGGGGGGGGGGCGGCCCGGTCCGGCCCACATTTTTTTTTTACACTTGCTCCACATGTAGAAAGTGGAAAAATGAGAAAAACAATTCCCCTCAGGGTCAAAGTCATCTTTGGGGATGATCTGTAGAGGGTCATTTGGGGGAAAAAAGGGATAGGAAGTAGTAGGAAGGAAAAGGTATGAGGGGTGGGTAGGAATCTGGGATCAGTATGTCCAGGAGTGACGGACGAATGAATCAATCCCTTCCACTGCGGGTAAGGCGATATTCCGAGAGTCCTGCTTAAGAGGTCTACAGGTCTTTCTCAATTGGGCTCTCCTGATCAGGCCTGCTCCGCAGTTGGTGGGCAGACGCAAACGCCGCCAAGATCTGGACAAACCTCACCCCATGAACACGGGAATCCCTGCATAGTCACCAAACGTAGCGAACCACTTGGGTTGACCTATGGCAGAAGTGTTGGTAATCCAATAAATGGTTCCTGGGCGGCGGTACCCATACCCGCCTCCAAAAATTTGAATAAAAATAATATCTTGTAAAAAATTTATCCAATTCATTTCATGGATCGATGTGTTTCGATGAATCATCACACCATCCATGTGTTCAAAGTACAAAAATAGGATGAAAACTATTTTCGTGTTCTGTGAATCAATTAAAGTGAGTCGCGTGCAGATTAATTCTTAGGTTAAAACCAGTTTCATGTTCCGAATGATTTCTCAAAATTCCAGTAGCGGATTAATCCACTGACGCATTTCAAAGAAAATCGAGTGGATTTAAAAAAAAATTTCCCACCATTCCTCAAAATTCTTATTTTGTAGTAAAACCATACGCACATTATGAGAGTAATACTAATTAAAGCTGGGGACTCGCTAGCAGATTCACGCTAATTTAAAACCATTTTTGTGTTCAGAATGTAAAATTCCCGTTGTGGATTTATCTGCTGACAAATCAAAGGAAAACATTCTCTTATTCGAAGTGCAGTTATAAAATTAAAGCTGCAGACTCTACGCATGTACCGACAGAATCAAAGAAAAAACATTTTCATGTTTTGAGTGTAGTTTTAATTCGCCACATACAGATTTAATTCAAACCAGTTTTGTATTCAGAATTTAAAATTTCTGTTGTGGATTCATGTGCTGACACATTACGAAGACAAACATTCTCTTATTCGAAGTGCAGTGATAAAATTCTAGTTAGTCAGACTATGAGTGTGCTGCCAGAATAAAAGAAAAATAATGTTCATGTTCTGATTGTTGTTTAATTCACCCCATACAGATTTAATTTAAACCAGTTTTGTGTGAATACAACGTAAATGAAATAACAAGTTGCAGATTTATGCTGTACCGAGTGAAGCTTTACATTTGAGGTGCAAAATTTTGAGAAATTGAGTGTTCCTTGTGTATTATTTTGCTTACGCAGAATCAATCTTAAGTTAAAACCTGCCTTGTGTTCTAAACACACAGTAAAAATTCGAGATGCGAAATTCTATTACATCGATACCTTTCTCGATTTACGAGAGCAGAGAATTTATAACGTGACTTTTATTGGAAGACTACTGGTGATGTGATTAAAAATCGGCATAAAATGAGGTCCTAATAAAAAAAAGGATTTCTACCTCCCCTCCCCCCGGCGGGCGGATGACACTCACGCTATGCCATTGAATATTACGTGGTCCATTTAAAAATATCTGCAAATTTTTTAGCCATTTCATAAATATCACTATTATCGATGGAATTATTAAACGGATGACTGATGAATTCCACCAACTTCTCAATTTTCTCGAAATCACTAAAGCGATTTTCGAAGTCTGATACCACTGCCTTAATTTCTGCTGTGTACTTGTCAGGAGTGAAATTGTTGGTAATATTTTATTACATATTTTTTTACAAATTGTTGAAATTTTTACTTTTCGATGTCGACTCTCATAGACGCCGTTTAACTTCGGAATGCTGCAACAGCATTCATAATTTCTGTTAATGATTCTTGCCTTTTAATTCCAGATTTAATGTGCTCAGTTTTCCGGTAAAATCTGCTAAAAGGGCTAAATCACATTGCCAGTTTAAATCACACAGTTGCTGACAATCGTCACCCCTCTCTTTAAGAAAATTTCTTATTACGTCCAATAACATGATGGATCGGCATTTGAAAATCATACAAGATGATACTCACAGCTCTTGTGCGGGTTCTTGTCCGGCTACGGGTCCGAGTTCTTGTGTGGGTGCGGGTTCTATTGGGTTCGGGTTCTTGGCCGGACCCGTGCCTGCGATCGACTGGACTAATGGCCGCGCGTTGTCCACTGCTGAATATAGTATTTCCGCATGTTCCAGAGTGATAGATAATTTCAGTATCGCCCTGGTGAAAGACCACGTTTCGTGATCAGATCTGTAATCAGATAAGCACAACCCCACCTTCCTCTTCTCCATATATTCCCCTGTTTCAATTAGTTTTTTGGAATAATTTTGGTTACGATAAATGAAACACCCCTTCTTCATAAATCTTAACATTTATTAGGTAGCGTATATATCACACTTGGAAGAAAATTATACATCAAAACAATTTTTTTTTAAATGGAGAAATATTTTTTTCTTTAAACATAAAAAAATTGTAAATACGCATGTAATTCAAATAACATAATATTATCTCTGCTCTTTTTCGGTTTTATTTAATTTATTTTGGTAACTTATTTATTATTTTGTGAGATACCGCCGCCCCGGGAACCATTTATTGGAAAACCAACACCTCTGCCAAAGATCATCTCAAGCGGTTCGATACGTTTGGTGACTTAGCAGGGGTGGCCGGGTTCTTGAGGTGAGCTTGCGTCAGACCACCTTCTAGGCGCAGAGGTGTCAGACCACCTTCTGCGTGGTGGGGCGGATCGAGAGAGAGTGGTTGAGGGAATCCTATCTCCAGTCAGGTATCTCGACCGATCGCCTTGCACCGCAGTTGAAGGGATGGATTCACACCTTCGTTACTCCTGATTATACTGACCCCCAGATTTCTATCCACCCTCGTACCTTTTTCCTTCCCAGAACTTCCTCTCCTTCGTTTAAAATATAAATACCCTTCACACTCACACAGCATCCCGTAATTTCACATAGGCCCTGTCCCGAAGGGAGTTATTTTACTAAGGGCCTCCTCCGGAGCTAACGTAAATAAAATATAGGTATATAAATATGTACACCACTAACAAAATACATTTTACGGGAATTTATTCACTGCTTACATATAAACACCCCTCGAGAGGGTGGATAAACATTGCCATAACTGTGTCAAACTCAAACTTTTCAAATTTGCAAACTTATTAAATCTCCCGTCATTACGCCAACTGAACAATTTTAATAATCATCCCCCATTATTCCATACAGATGCATCTCCTTTACAATGTAACCATGTTGTTGCCAGTCTTCAAACACCAAAGTTACCCACCCTTTAATTATATTATTCACGATAATAATATGAAGTTTGGGGCGACGCAGTACCTACCTATCTTATGCAGCCGCAAAATGGCGCCCAGCTAATTGGCGGGTACTTACCGTGTCCGTGCAATTAACAGCGCCGTCAAGTTGGTATCTCGAACGTAAGCCATAATCCCGGGTACAATGCTTAAGTATTTCACTCTGCATGTTTGCAACACTGTGAGCTTTATCTGTTTGACCTTCGATTTCGATCCAATAAGCTGAATCTGAATCAATGTTTCTATAAGACCCAATCATGTCTGATCACTTCTAAAAGGAATCGAAATGAAAATCTAGTTTCTTTCAACGGAAGCATGAATCTTCCGAATAGGCCCGCCATTGATATGCTTGGTGAAACTCTAAGTGACCAGTTCAGATACTCCAGGGGCTCCATTGAAGCCAAAGTAAAGTTAGCCTCTCAGAAGCTATTGAACTGTAGGTACAGGACCCGCAGTTAGGCAGATACTTATCCTTATCGCGAATCGCAAGTGCTCCCCACTGTTAATTTTGGCAGCCACCTTTGGTCTGGAGCCCCAAATACCTTTGACTCTGTGTAGAAGCGAGCGGTCCATTCGATAGATTCCCCTCTCTTAACAAATGGATTGCAGTCTTCGGAGCACAGGTGTCAGGTAGGAATGATGTCTTGTTCTACCGGTATTACAATGGAAGTTGCTCCGAGGAACCAGAGTCATTGATCCCTTCGACACCTGCGCATAGTCAATGCGCAAAAGCGCCCGATATTAGTAAACGGTTACATTTTTCATCACATGGAAACGGGTCGTTTCTATGACTCGTTTCTGAGTTCAACAGCTCGGCTGTGGAACAATTTACCGGCATCTATGTTTCCTACCTCCTGTAACATCCTTCCTCTCCTCGAAAACCCCTTCCACACAGCATCCCCAAAAACGGCATAGGCCCATGGGAAATTTATTTTCCACCGACCATTTGGACGAACTTTACATAAAGTTTTTCAAAATCAGGTGCAGACAGACCTTCCTCTTCTTTAGAAGGTGAATTCCATCAATCTCGGAATAAAAGTGTATATATATATATATTTTTTTAAAAAGACCGGTGTCCTCCCTCCCGCCGCAGGCAATAGTTCTTCGGAAAAAAATATGGATTTTTTCCGGTTTTCTGGAAACCTTTTAAAATAGCACTGAATGATAGCGCTGACAATATTCCTTCAATTGACTGCGGGCTTTCGTACAAACAAAGCACGCAGTCAGTTCGCACAGGCACAATGTACATGTACAATTTCAACGTTAGTACATCTCATATTACTTTAGACGCCTGTGATGTTTGTCTTTTCTCCTCTCTTATATTTGTCTTTATTTTATTTACTCCTGGGCACTTGGCACCAGTCGTAATATTCTTCTTTTCTCTTGGCTCTGATCGATATTTAAATCCTTAAGGCTTTGCATATGTGTGGTGGGGATGGAAAATTCCTCCCCTACGTCACACAAGCCCTTATAAATTTGGACCCTTATTTCATCTGATAACTACAGAAAGCTACTTAAAGCTCCCTTGTACTACATACCTCTAGCGATATATGTACTTAACTAATAAATACGTTATTTACGACTTTGAACGTAGGTATTTTCGTATTTAGGTTGTAATTAAACTCCATCAAACGTTGTGTAATTTTTTGATTTATGATATAGGACTTTAATTACTTTAAATTTTGTGGTAACCCTCTTGATTCTAAACAGAGTGTTGAATTTCAAAACTGTATTGGTCTCTCTCTTGCAAATTTAACCTTAAGTATTTCTCTAAATGAACTAACTTCCCTTTGACGTTTATTATGATTCCCTACATCCTAATGAATTCATGAATAAACAATACTAATCGAAACTACACATGACTAATTGAACAGATAATTAAATATAACTCAAATGGTTAAATGTTAGTAAATTTGATTATGATTGTATCTCGTATCTGCTGGGCGCCCCTCCGTTTAGATTCAGCTGCTATAAGGTACATATAAGGATGGATTTAGTAGGTTAATGTAATTAGTTAATTGCATATTTGACGAACTCAGAATAACCCTTTTTCTGGCAAAATTTGGCTCCAGCCTCCATCAAGTAAGCAGGGTGATCAGAAGTCAACCCAAAATTCGCACAGTCTTTTGGCACGGTTCAATTGATTGATACCTAAGTTATCGCGTCCCAATTGACCTTCCTTCGCCATCGTGCACTGCCTTCAGGTCTTCCCCCAAGCCCAGATACCTCCAAATTCCTACTCCTCCAAAGTTTACTATTTACTTAGGGCGAACCGGTTTCGTCCTATATGCAATCATATACTCACGGGTTTGTGTGGAGTTACGGGTCGTGAATCCTCCCTCCACGTTCAAGAAATGAGACGAGAGTGACCCGACAGGCCTAAAGCACTAATTGTAAGTGAGTTCGTTTCATTCAATGAACAGTACATAAAAAGATATATATGTAAACATACGTTTTGGGAAGGTTTATAACTCGCAATGCGAAACTACTTGCAACGCATCCCGAGCTCGGATCTCGCCCATCAAATTCTGCGAAATTTTCAGATTGATACCGAATACATACGTAAGAATAGTGGGTGATATAAATATATACTAGTACAATAAGATCTTATCTGGCGATGTGTTCTGGAGATTCGCCATAACTCCAAGCTTTTGTTTGGTTTTGTTGACGGTTTTGTTTGAGAGATCCGCCATCTCTATGGTTTGATTAATGGTCCTTGTTACAGAAGCGAACACTGCCTTCTGTTGGTTGAACTGTATTTTTTTTTTTCTTTTCTTTCCCTCCCCTCCAATGTTCAACTTTTGATAAACTCTTGCTATCCCGTGATTCTCAATTGAATCATGTAAATCCTCATTACCCCTTATTAAGCTATCCCGTGATTTTTCAACTGTTTCATGTAAATCTTCAATACACCCTTTTGAACTGCTATAATAAATCTGTTAATTTTCAATTGCTTAGGTCTGTAGATACCTCTTTACGTTCAAATTAAAAATAGTGTTAAAATTTTTTTTTTTTTTCTTTTGTTCCTAATAATTGCGCAATATAATAATTTTATCCCGTTCCTAGAAGTTAATACCTAAGTACGATATCCATTAATCAAGGTCATTTTTTTTTTTTCTTTTTACTGTACTCGAACTAGTGCCCCAGTGACCGAATTATTTTGTAAACAATTTGAGCTTTGTAAACATTCTCTACGTCCTCGTGACCTAGATTCAAGCGTATGAGGTATGTTTACTTTAGACATTCCGGAGACGTGTGAGATGACTCTAAAATTTTCTTTGTTTGATAATGATGTACTTAGCGCAATTGTCTAGTCTGATACCCGATTACGTATACATATTTATTCATTTATATATACTTTGTCTCAATAAATAATTTATAATATTGATATGTATATACATAAATTTTATGATTGAAATAATTTCTAATATCATAACTTATTTCAAATGCTCTGGATTTTCTGAAATTATATTAATACATACATAACATTAAATATAAAATATTGATTTGTAAATTTATCACACATAACTACTTTTAATAGTTATTGATGAATTCAGAGGTAGGAATCGATACCCTTTTCCTCTTTTTATATAAGTGTTTTTCTTTTTGATTAAATTTTTTCTTGGGAACAATAAAATTACAAATATATATGTTTATATACATACATATATAAATATATAAAATATACTTATTATATTTATAATATTTTAATATAGTTACATATCACATATTAAGCGAGTAATATCTTGGTCAAATAATTAATCCAAATACCAATGTTTGCTCCATTCCGCTTTCTCCTTGGAATCTGTAAAATTTTATAACGGAAAAGACTTACCCCTACCAAGGTTTTTTCCGACCGGGAAATACACGGTAACCTTGCTGCGATTTTCCTAAATTAATTTTTTATTTTCCTAAATTTAATTAAATCTTTTTGACTTCAAATTTTTTTTTTTTTCATTTAATCTAATTAATTAAAATGATGCATGAACTCTATCGTTCTAAACTGTATTTTATCTCAAAACTCGTTGGTTAGATAACACTTTAAATGATAGTTACTTCACGATTAATTTAGAGATGGTAAATTGTTGTTAAATTAAATTTTTATCCCTCCGAAATTTTATGTATTAATAAAATATTATTTTGTTTTATTATTATTATTTAAGATAATTAATTTAAATATTTATTATTTGTTAGAACACTTTCACTTAGATTGAACACACGTATTTAATTATAACTTCATCACGCTAAATTATCACATCACTTCAGTTATTTATTGCACTAATATTGAACGCGAAATTTCTAAGTTTAAAACCACAATATTAAGTGATTATAAAATCCGAATTTTCCACTAAAACAAATTGTATTTATCACGAGCACTTTTATTTTTCACAAGTAATTAATGCGTTGGCTTTATTTTTATTTTTCACTGACTCTAACTGCAAAGTATTTTTTCCTGTAGATCACTGAATAGAATGTGAAATTTTTCTAAGTATCAAAATAATTATCACTTAGAATTTTTTAACTTTAAGTCACCCACCGTTTCGTCACGTTCCGCGAAGTTACAAACTTTTCGACCACGACCGTAGACTGTCCTCAACTGGCATTTGTCTAGACTTTTATACCCCTCTCAGGTCCAAAAGATCGTATCTGAATCTCCTATAATAAACCAATCTAATTACTATCAACTCGTAATTTCTTGAAACCTCTCCATTATTGTCGAATGCGGTCTCTTTGTACGTTTTGCGTTTGATACATTAAATTCTGTCTCGTACTTCCATACTTACAAGATCCGGATTTAGTAAGATCCATGTTTAATGGCCCAACTTCCTTTGTCCTGTTGTTCATACAAAACTAGCTTGAATTTAATAATTTTAAAGTTCTATTTTCATATATTTCGTAACATGTCCGTGCGTACGGCATCTACCATATGTTCCAAATCTGTCCCCAAATTCGCCTATCAGAGATATCTTCATGTCGAAGCCTTTCTCGCAAATTGTTCATTTTTATTTTATTATTTTTCCTCGAGTTTTTCTGTATTCTATATGAACCTTTCCATTTAAAACCGAATTTTCTCTATTTACGTCGTATATTTGAATTTTCCATTTTTTTCTCGAATTTTCTTTTATTCACGACACTCTTTCCATGAATTTCCTTATTTATTCTTACGCTATTGTTCATATCTCTATAGATTTTTATATTTCAAGCCGTATTTATTTTATTCACTGTTAATCTAAGATTTCCTTTGTTTTTCTCTGTCGTATCTCCTTTCCCCTCACTTCCCCGTACTTCCCTGATATAACCATATCGTTTTTTGATGTTTGCTGCCTCTTGGAAAATTTCATTTTCTATTTGTTATTAATAAATATATCATTTTTAACATCTTTATAGGAGATACCCCCACTTCGGCCCTTAAATTTCTGTCATTTTTATTGCTTCATAGAGAACGCCTTCCAAATTTTGTCCCGTTCTTACGAAAAATCCCATAAACCATATGCCTTGACAGTTGTATACATTAGTTCTTGTACCCACCTGGCAATAAATCCTTTTTTATTTCAGTGTCGTTAACTTTTACGAGAATTCTTTAATGTAAATATTTCATAAGACCCATGATAATTTTTATTACCTTTTTAACGGCTAATCGTCCTTATATAAACAATTTTCATGTTCGAATATTCCTTGTTTATCACAACAAAATACATCTGGGATCGACAACCATTGTAATGCCTCATTTTTTATCTGCAATCGCGTACTATGTTACTCTATAACCTCCATTTTAATTACGTAAAATGACTCCTTTTCCTGAGTTTTTCTATCGCAATGTTTTCAGCATTTTCCACTCCCCTCCGTACTGCACTCTATCTTCTTCTCTAACACTTGTTACTGCTCTAGACATCTGAAATGTACCCTCGCCTATTCTTTAAAACTCTCATTTTTTTTTGACGTTTCCTCCCTAAATCTTTCATCGTAATATCCTAGCTCCGTCTAAAATTGATAACAATAATTTTCCATTGTTTTTTCAACATTTCCATTTCCTTTAGCACGTTTTCCCTCGAATCGATCATCTCCGGTCGTCACAAACAATCGTATTATAGATGGAAATCTCCCTAACATCTTACAATACGTTTTCGTCACTTGCTTTGCAATCTTTCACTTAAACTTTTGCATCGTGTTTACGTGTATCTTTTTTTCCGCACCTTATATGCTTTAATGCGTTCGAGAACTAGGGTTTCTGATCCCTGGAACGTACCGGTTAATGATAACATTTCTTGGGGTCATCGTTCTTTTGTCCCTGAACAGATTATTTCTTCCCATGGAGTTTATTCACCTCTCGGTTTGGTGGGAACGTCAAACTCATTAATCACATTACTAATTGCCAAGTCCAAAGGTCGTTCCTTTGTTCTAAAAATGGGTTCGGCCCTCTTCCCGTTGATAGGCTGAATTGGTTTTTAATCGCTTTTGCTGCAATTCAATTGGCTGTCAATATATCTCGGTCTAAAGTATATTGGGGAACCCCTGTTTCTGATTATTTGTTGATACCATCTGTGATCCTTTCATCAATACTCGTCTCACCTTGTCTAATTATAGATCCCTACCGTAAATATGAATTCACTTTACTCTAATCCGATAGATGTCGTAGACGTGTCCGTTTTATAAGTAATTGATATTTTCTTTTTAAATTAAAGTGGGAAGCTACGATATTTCCTAATTTTCACTGTTGATCAATGCAATTCATCACAGTTCCCTCCTCTGAACTCAATTTGCTGTGGCTAACGTTGTATTTTATTTTAATGTCCTCTTCTTTTTTTTTTTTTTTTTTTTTTTTTTTTTTTTTTTTTTTTTTTTTTTTTCGTTAGACACCGAAATTGTGTTCAAATTTAGACTAGCTATCTTCCCCTCCTCATTTGGTTATCCCCTATCTCTACTCCGTGTCATATTACTTCCTATCTCCCCCTCCTCATTCTGTTATCCCCTATCTCTTTTCCGTATCCTATTACTTCCTATCTCCCCCTCCTCATTCTGTTCGGATTGTTAACAATCTTGAATTTGAATCTCATTGTATTCTTTATTTTTTTTTTTTTCGCGTAGATTTTACTTTATGAAATTTTCTTTAATTTTGATAGATTCAAAATTAATTTCTTTTTGCTGGAACACGCCCCTCGACTCGCGTGTTTTGGTGGTCCCCAACCAAATTGGACTAAGACCTCCCTTACAATGATTTAAGTAAAGATTGTTTACAATCTCGCGGCCTTTCGTACAACTGAAAAGCGGGTGGTCTCTTGGTGTGCAATTAATTGTTTTTTGTTTTGTAAGTATGAATATTTTTTGTGAAATGTGTGTTTTCGCACGACCTCACCCAATCCGACAATCAGTGGTATACATGTTTCATATAAATTTTCCAGCATTTTTTTTTTTTCTTTATTTATTTAAACTTTATTTTATAATTCTTAATTTCTAATTATAATTTCTTAATTCATCCAAAGTTGTTCTAGCCTAAGTGTTGTCCACTCTAATATTTAAATTTTTATAAATGTTCTTTATTATCCTCAAATTGGTTCAGCGTTCCTTTTTTCCTTTTTTTTTTTTTTTTCGAAATCTAAAATATTTATACCTTAATTCAAATGTTACCTTTTTATCTCTATACTTAATGTCTACCCTATATCTATAGATAAACTTTCTTATTTCGATATTTCAAAAAACAATCCCTAAGCATTGTTTATTTTTATTCAAAATGTCCCTTTTGTGTGCCATATAATATCTCTAATTCTCTCCTTTTGAGTGTTCTTACTTATCTAACATTTTTTTTTTTTTTTTTTTTTTTTTTTTTTTTTTTCACTAACACATAAAAAAAAAGTAAAATTTTTTTTTTTTTTTCAACTACAAAATCAAAATTAACGAATTTATTTGCCTTACTCTATTTCAATAATTGAATATGATTGTCGCTTATTAAGAACTTGTCCACTCACCCTCAAAGACTTAACGACGATCCGCCCCTCGCAAGCAATCTGATAATCTAATATTTTAGTAATTTTCTTTCTTCCCCCTCCCCAATTATAATGTACCCTAACATAATTTTATTTGTATTTCTCAATCGTTTATTTATTTATTAACATTTACAAATATTTGTAAACTTCGCACTCTATTCGTTGACTTCCACTAATTGTAAACCTGATTTTTGTTTCTTATTACTTGTGTAATATCTAGCTAAATGTAAAGCGCTATAATCTCCTTTTATCTCCCGAGTTGGCTGCGACCACTAGCTCCTTCCCGGCTGTAGTTATTGTAGAATTTTCTTTTGGTGAACTGTTAACATCGGTGCACTTGCTGCAACTAGCGTTTTCGCCCACACTTTCAATTGCGTGTATCCTCCTTTTTATGGCGCGGTAACGGTCACGGTATTTGTCCTTCTTGCTGGATTCCTCCCCACTCCTCTTCTTCATGTTCCGTTCTTCTGGTGTACATACCATTGTATCTAGTTTTCGTAGAAACTCAGCGGCGACAATCTCATCTCCTGATTGCCCCGAAAACCATAGCGATTGAATTTCCTTCGGATAATGTCTCATAATTTCGTCAACTATGCCCAACGGTGTGTCAATAATCTTTAAAGCCTTCGCTAGCTCCCAATAGTTTGCGAAATGAGTAAGCATGGATATATTTTTCTTGGCATCATATACCCCTTCTGCAAGACGACGGCGAACTTCATTTTTCTTTATGTCTCCCCAATAGGTAGCTAAAATATCTCGTTCGAAATCTAACATAGTCTCCCATCGTTTATTGTACAATTTTGCCCACGATTTAGCTTCCCCTTTCAAATTTTCCCGTACGACGACTAATGGATCCGTTCGTTTCACTTTTCTAGTGTATTCTTTTAAATCTTCCAGGAAACTAATGGGATTTTGATTTCCACCGGAGAATGATGGTCGTTCCTGCTATGGTAACATTTCCACTACTTGGAGAACGCTTTTCGGCGCACTATCCTCTCCTATCACCGCCACTGTTGCTGGGCTTTCCAATTGTTTCTCGAGTTCTTGCATCTTATTGACGAGCGGTGCCAAAGCTGCCTGAATTATTGTAGTTATATCTCCTATGTTTATTGTTGAAGTCTCGGTTGTGACATTTTCCCCGATTGCTGTCACTAAAGCCTGGGCTCGCCTACTTGTTCCACGTTTCCCAACCATTTTCTTTTTTTTCCGAGTGTCGCCTGGTTAATGTTTATATTTTTATCTTATTAAGCGACAACCTTATAATCTCTATTTTAATTTCCTAAATTACCTTATGTAAATTATGTTGCCTTCCTTATTCTATTTATTTACTTATTTTTTTTTTTTTCAATTTTCTCGTTTTTCTATATTTTTTATTTTTCCTTTTACTTCGTTAACTTTTCTTGTTCCTTTTCCTCGGGTTTTTCCTGTAACATATCATGTGTGAGTCTCTCTTCACACTCTCGCTTATTTTCGCCCTGTTCCTCCGATTTTGTGTCGGTCTCCCCCTCTGGCTGAACGACTTCTATCATATCCTCGACTCGTAACTTAGACCTCTTTGAACGTCTAAATATCTCCCGTAATTCATCTCCCAACGGTATTTCTTTAGCTTCTAATTCCGTCGCATCCACTTTCCTTTTTTCCGCCATTTTTTGTTTAAAATTTTTAATGAATTTAACTCAATACCAACTATTTATTATAAATATACCTATATATATTTATAATTTATTTTATTTTTATTTTTATTTTTATTTTTATTTTTATTTTTTTTTTTGGAACCTGTCCCCCTATAAAACACAATATTTTCAATTATTTATATTTGTTTGCATGATGATTGTAACCCAAATTAGATCAACTCTACCATCACTCTTCATTTCAAATGAATGTAGGTAATTGCAAAAAAAACGGAATGAATATTGTTACTCCAATGTTAATGAATATCCCGTGATTTTCGTTCAACCAATAATTACTCATTGTTTAGAATGCCAACCATTCCTTCAAGTTCCGCAATACCTACGATATTTTCGCAAAATCTGTTTAGAGTTCGCAATACCTATCTTGATGTTATTTCGTCAAATCCCCTCCTTTTTTTGGTCCGAATGATCAAATGTTCCCTTAAATAGGTATATACCTATAAAACATTCGTCTGTGATATTAAAGCTCTCAACTCGACACTATCCCCAATCAAATATTTTATGTTATTTTTATTTTATGTTCCTTATCTTTTATGTTATGACTTTTTATGTGATAATCCTCACATACAAACCCACAACATTAACTATAAACAAAGGGTCACTTTATGTAGGTAAGTTCCCCCGTTTTTATCTGTAAAGTCTGTTTATTTTTTCCGTAACCGAGTGTTGATATCATTTTCGAGTTTGTTTATTCTACAATCTCTTAAAGCGATGCGCGTTACCCCCGATGTCGCCTACTTCAAAATTTTTCGATGCTTTGTTATCACTTTCGATGCTTAGGTTATCAATCTTTCGATGCTTACAAACACCGCGGTATCTCGTATCAGATTGTTTACATTACGGTCATTAACATTCTGGATTCAGGAATGTCAATACCATTATTCTGTCAATTTATGGCCTGCCTTGAATAAACTGTTTACGCTTGTATCTGACCTACATTCTTTGTTACGATATTTATAATCTCATAAGCAATCAACAAATTCATGGTCACTTGATTTAAACTTTATCGACACTTTTATAAATTATTTTAAAACATGTAGAGTTTATTCGTTAACACTTTTTTTTTTTTTATATTTAAATGTATTGTTTATATATTTATTTTCGTATATTTATTTATTAATTTATATATTTTTTTCGTGTTTATTTAACGGCGCACTGTTCTGATTTTTATTTTATTTTTATTATCACTTCATTTAACATAACGTCCTACTTATTATTATTATTATTTTTTTTTTTTTTTTTTGCAATAGATTGACCAATAAAAGTTTTTTTTTTTTTTTTTCTAAAACAACTTGTAAAACTCTGATCTCCTGTCACGGCTGTGCAGTTGTGATGTTTGTCTTTTCTCCTCTCTTATATTTGTCTTTATTTTATTTACTCCTGGGCACTTGGCACCAGTCGTAATATTCTTCTTTTCTCTTGGCTCTGATCGATATTTAAATCCTTAAGGCTTTGCATATGTGTGGTGGGGATGGAAAATTCCTCCCCTACGTCACACAAGCCCTTATAAATTTGGACCCTTATTTCATCTGATAACTACAGAAAGCTACTTAAAGCTCCCTTGTACTACATACCTCTAGCGATATATGTACTTAACTAATAAATACGTTATTTACGACTTTGAACGTAGGTATTTTCGTATTTAGGTTGTAATTAAACTCCATCAAACGTTGTGTAATTTTTTGATTTATGATATAGGACTTTAATTACTTTAAATTTTGTGGTAACCCTCTTGATTCTAAACAGAGTGTTGAATTTCAAAACTGTATTGGTCTCTCTCTTGCAAATTTAACCTTAAGTATTTCTCTAAATGAACTAACTTCCCTTTGACGTTTATTATGATTCCCTACATCCTAATGAATTCATGAATAAACAATACTAATCGAAACTACACATGACTAATTGAACAGATAATTAAATATAACTCAAATGGTTAAATGTTAGTAAATTTGATTATGATTGTATCTCGTATCTGCTGGGCGCCCCTCCGTTTAGATTCAGCTGCTATAAGGTACATATAAGGATGGATTTAGTAGGTTAATGTAATTAGTTAATTGCATATTTGACGAACTCAGAATAACCCTTTTTCTGGCAAAATTTGGCTCCAGCCTCCATCAAGTAAGCAGGGTGATCAGAAGTCAACCCAAAATTCGCACAGTCTTTTGGCACGGTTCAATTGATTGATACCTAAGTTATCGCGTCCCAATTGACCTTCCTTCGCCATCGTGCACTGCCTTCAGGTCTTCCCCCAAGCCCAGATACCTCCAAATTCCTACTCCTCCAAAGTTTACTATTTACTTAGGGCGAACCGGTTTCGTCCTATATGCAATCATATACTCACGGGTTTGTGTGGAGTTACGGGTCGTGAATCCTCCCTCCACGTTCAAGAAATGAGACGAGAGTGACCCGACAGGCCTAAAGCACTAATTGTAAGTGAGTTCGTTTCATTCAATGAACAGTACATAAAAAGATATATATGTAAACATACGTTTTGGGAAGGTTTATAACTCGCAATGCGAAACTACTTGCAACGCATCCCGAGCTCGGATCTCGCCCATCAAATTCTGCGAAATTTTCAGATTGATACCGAATACATACGTAAGAATAGTGGGTGATATAAATATATACTAGTACAATAAGATCTTATCTGGCGATGTGTTCTGGAGATTCGCCATAACTCCAAGCTTTTGTTTGGTTTTGTTGACGGTTTTGTTTGAGAGATCCGCCATCTCTATGGTTTGATTAATGGTCCTTGTTACAGAAGCGAACACTGCCTTCTGTTGGTTGAACTGTATTTTTTTTTTCTTTTCTTTCCCTCCCCTCCAATGTTCAACTTTTGATAAACTCTTGCTATCCCGTGATTCTCAATTGAATCATGTAAATCCTCATTACCCCTTATTAAGCTATCCCGTGATTTTTCAACTGTTTCATGTAAATCTTCAATACACCCTTTTGAACTGCTATAATAAATCTGTTAATTTTCAATTGCTTAGGTCTGTAGATACCTCTTTACGTTCAAATTAAAAATAGTGTTAAAATTTTTTTTTTTTTTCTTTTGTTCCTAATAATTGCGCAATATAATAATTTTATCCCGTTCCTAGAAGTTAATACCTAAGTACGATATCCATTAATCAAGGTCATTTTTTTTTTTCTTTTTACTGTACTCGAACTAGTGCCCCAGTGACCGAATTATTTTGTAAACAATTTGAGCTTTGTAAACATTCTCTACGTCCTCGTGACCTAGATTCAAGCGTATGAGGTATGTTTACTTTAGACATTCCGGAGACGTGTGAGATGACTCTAAAATTTTCTTTGTTTGATAATGATGTACTTAGCGCAATTGTCTAGTCTGATACCCGATTACGTATACATATTTATTCATTTATATATACTTTGTCTCAATAAATAATTTATAATATTGATATATATATACATAAATTTTATGATTGAAATAATTTCTAATATCATAACTTATTTCAAATGCTCTGGATTTTCTGAAATTATATTAATACATACATAACATTAAATATAAAATATTGATTTGTAAATTTATCACACATAACTACTTTTAATAGTTATTGATGAATTCAGAGGTAGGAATCGATACCCTTTTCCTCTTTTTATATAAGTGTTTTTCTTTTTGATTAAATTTTTTCTTGGGAACAATAAAATTACAAATATATATGTTTATATACATACATATATAAATATATAAAATATACTTATTATATTTATAATATTTTAATATAGTTACATATCACATATTAAGCGAGTAATATCTTGGTCAAATAATTAATCCAAATACCAATGTTTGCTCCATTCCGCTTTCTCCTTGGAATCTGTAAAATTTTATAACGGAAAAGACTTACCCCTACCAAGGTTTTTTCCGACCGGGAAATACACGGTAACCTTGCTGCGATTTTCCTAAATTAATTTTTTATTTTCCTAAATTTAATTAAATCTTTTTGACTTCAAATTTTTTTTTTTTTCATTTAATCTAATTAATTAAAATGATGCATGAACTCTATCGTTCTAAACTGTATTTTATCTCAAAACTCGTTGGTTAGATAACACTTTAAATGATAGTTACTTCACGATTAATTTAGAGATGGTAAATTGTTGTTAAATTAAATTTTTATCCCTCCGAAATTTTATGTATTAATAAAATATTATTTTGTTTTATTATTATTATTTAAGATAATTAATTTAAATATTTATTATTTGTTAGAACACTTTCACTTAGATTGAACACACGTATTTAATTATAACTTCATCACGCTAAATTATCACATCACTTCAGTTATTTATTGCACTAATATTGAACGCGAAATTTCTAAGTTTAAAACCACAATATTAAGTGATTATAAAATCCGAATTTTCCACTAAAACAAATTGTATTTATCACGAGCACTTTTATTTTTCACAAGTAATTAATGCGTTGGCTTTATTTTTATTTTTCACTGACTCTAACTGCAAAGTATTTTTTCCTGTAGATCACTGAATAGAATGTGAAATTTTTCTAAGTATCAAAATAATTATCACTTAGAATTTTTTAACTTTAAGTCACCCACCGTTTCGTCACGTTCCGCGAAGTTACAAACTTTTCGACCACGACCGTAGACTGTCCTCAACTGGCATTTGTCTAGACTTTTATACCCCTCTCAGGTCCAAAAGATCGTATCTGAATCTCCTATAATAAACCAATCTAATTACTATCAACTCGTAATTTCTTGAAACCTCTCCATTATTGTCGAATGCGGTCTCTTTGTACGTTTTGCGTTTGATACATTAAATTCTGTCTCGTACTTCCATACTTACAAGATCCGGATTTAGTAAGATCCATGTTTAATGGCCCAACTTCCTTTGTCCTGTTGTTCATACAAAACTAGCTTGAATTTAATAATTTTAAAGTTCTATTTTCATATATTTCGTAACATGTCCGTGCGTACGGCATCTACCATATGTTCCAAATCTGTCCCCAAATTCGCCTATCAGAGATATCTTCATGTCGAAGCCTTTCTCGCAAATTGTTCATTTTTATTTTATTATTTTTCCTCGAGTTTTTCTGTATTCTATATGAACCTTTCCATTTAAAACCGAATTTTCTCTATTTACGTCGTATATTTGAATTTTCCATTTTTTTCTCGAATTTTCTTTTATTCACGACACTCTTTCCATGAATTTCCTTATTTATTCTTACGCTATTGTTCATATCTCTATAGATTTTTATATTTCAAGCCGTATTTATTTTATTCACTGTTAATCTAAGATTTCCTTTGTTTTTCTCTGTCGTATCTCCTTTCCCCTCACTTCCCCGTACTTCCCTGATATAACCATATCGTTTTTTGATGTTTGCTGCCTCTTGGAAAATTTCATTTTCTATTTGTTATTAATAAATATATCATTTTTAACATCTTTATAGGAGATACCCCCACTTCGGCCCTTAAATTTCTGTCATTTTTATTGCTTCATAGAGAACGCCTTCCAAATTTTGTCCCGTTCTTACGAAAAATCCCATAAACCATATGCCTTGACAGTTGTATACATTAGTTCTTGTACCCACCTGGCAATAAATCCTTTTTTATTTCAGTGTCGTTAACTTTTACGAGAATTCTTTAATGTAAATATTTCATAAGACCCATGATAATTTTTATTACCTTTTTAACGGCTAATCGTCCTTATATAAACAATTTTCATGTTCGAATATTCCTTGTTTATCACAACAAAATACATCTGGGATCGACAACCATTGTAATGCCTCATTTTTTATCTGCAATCGCGTACTATGTTACTCTATAACCTCCATTTTAATTACGTAAAATGACTCCTTTTCCTGAGTTTTTCTATCGCAATGTTTTCAGCATTTTCCACTCCCCTCCGTACTGCACTCTATCTTCTTCTCTAACACTTGTTACTGCTCTAGACATCTGAAATGTACCCTCGCCTATTCTTTAAAACTCTCATTTTTTTTTGACGTTTCCTCCCTAAATCTTTCATCGTAATATCCTAGCTCCGTCTAAAATTGATAACAATAATTTTCCATTGTTTTTTCAACATTTCCATTTCCTTTAGCACGTTTTCCCTCGAATCGATCATCTCCGGTCGTCACAAACAATCGTATTATAGATGGAAATCTCCCTAACATCTTACAATACGTTTTCGTCACTTGCTTTGCAATCTTTCACTTAAACTTTTGCATCGTGTTTACGTGTATCTTTTTTTCCGCACCTTATATGCTTTAATGCGTTCGAGAACTAGGGTTTCTGATCCCTGGAACGTACCGGTTAATGATAACATTTCTTGGGGTCATCGTTCTTTTGTCCCTGAACAGATTATTTCTTCCCATGGAGTTTATTCACCTCTCGGTTTGGTGGGAACGTCAAACTCATTAATCACATTACTAATTGCCAAGTCCAAAGGTCGTTCCTTTGTTCTAAAAATGGGTTCGGCCCTCTTCCCGTTGATAGGCTGAATTGGTTTTTAATCGCTTTTGCTGCAATTCAATTGGCTGTCAATATATCTCGGTCTAAAGTATATTGGGGAACCCCTGTTTCTGATTATTTGTTGATACCATCTGTGATCCTTTCATCAATACTCGTCTCACCTTGTCTAATTATAGATCCCTACCGTAAATATGAATTCACTTTACTCTAATCCGATAGATGTCGTAGACGTGTCCGTTTTATAAGTAATTGATATTTTCTTTTTAAATTAAAGTGGGAAGCTACGATATTTCCTAATTTTCACTGTTGATCAATGCAATTCATCACACGCCTATAAGAACACGCACAGAACTTTCCCTGAATCAACGCTTCAGTGGAGGCATGAAACTTGAGCTGCTCTGAAATCTTTATGTGTTCTATGAACTCCCTCTTTCTATCAGAGATAATCAGTATTTGACACATCATATTACTTGTTTTAGAACAGTTTGTTATTTTTGTTTGGAAATCTATGCCTACAGTCGACGCGACGCGACGCCTTCAGAAGCTTGACGTTAACCGATTGAACGCCAGAATTTTTTTGAAGTGAAAACTTTTTTAGCACACAAAAATAGCGACAATAAAAGAGACAAACACATACTTACATCTATAGGATTTAGCCTTCGAGAGAACGAGATACTATAATTGGTCTCCTCTTTGTATGATGCTTCGTTGCCTCCCCACTCTTCTCTACTTTAGTTTTCTAAAGGTTTCGCATTGAACGCGTGTGAATTGCACACTCTATTTTTTTGTGTTAGCTCCATACAGGACGCCGAGGAAAATAATTCTCCTTTCACGGCCTGTGTAATCTTTACGAGTGCTGTGTGAAGGGTCTTTTTAGAAAAGGAAGGAGAGGAAGTTCTGGTAAGGAAAATGTATGAGGGATGGGTAAGATTCTGGGGGTCAATGTGTCCAGAAGTGACTGACGTATGAATCCATCCTTCCCACCGCGGTACAAGGCAATGGGTTGAGAGAGTCTGGCTGGAGAGGTAAAAGGGTTTTCCTCAACCAGTCTCTCCCGATCCGGCCCGCCACGTAGTTGGTGGGCAGACTCATTCCCAGATACACTAAGTCACCAAACGTAGCGAACCACTTGGGGTTACCTATGGTGTTGGTTATCCAATAAATGGTTTTCGGGGCATCGCCTTAAAAATGCTCCTAGCAAAATAAATTTTAAGTAAGTCAAGAGTGTGCAATACGCACGCGGTAGATGTGAAACCTTCATAAAACTATAGTAGACAAGAGTGGGGAGGCTACGATGAGGAGACCGATTATTCTATCTCATTCTCTCGCAGGTTAAATCCTATAGATGTGTTTGTCTCTTTTTAGTCTCGCTCATTTCTGTTTCATCGGATTTCAAATAGCACGTTCTAAAGAAGTTTTCTCTTCAACACGTAAGTGATTGCGAAAATGGACTCATCCGATGAATTGGCTCATTACAGAGAATTCAATGGCGGGAGTTTGGCGTCCCAAAGGTTAAGCGCTTTTTAAAAATAGTGTTTTTTTTTCTAAAATCTAACAGCAACATACTGTTTGTTGTGTACGTAGGTATTTACCAGGCGAACGCCCATGGGACTTTTGCATTACATGAATAGATATTACATTACAATAAAGTTACTGAAACACTCTTTCTGAGGACGACCCAGTGTTTTAAAGGACAAATGACAATAAATAAAAATGGTAACAATACTTCACAACCACAATTTGGGAGGCGGGAATGGGTAACGCCGCCCCGGGAACCTTAATTGGATTACCAATAGGTACCTCTGCCGTAGGTCACCCCGAGTGGTTCGCTACGTTTGGTGATTTAGCAGGGGTGCCGGGGTTCATGGGGTGAGGTTTGTCTAGGTCTTGGAAACGGATGACCAGAACACAATGAACCCCAGTTTCCTACCCACACCTTTTTTTTACATAAACTCCACACAGGAGACCCTTAGGAAAATAATTTCCCTCAGGGCCTATGTCATCTGGGATGCTGTGTGGAGGGTCTTTTTGAGGAGAGGAAGGAATGAACATTGGTCTTGAAGAGACCCATGTTGTAGAAAGGAGAAAACACAAGGCCGGCAAATCACACAAGACAAGAACGAGTCGAAGAAACGACCCGTTCTCATGTGACAAATGTCAACCGTGTACAAATGTTGGGCACGCGTTTGGCGTGTTTCCCGACTATGCACCGGTGCCGAAGGGATCAATGACGCTAGTTCCTCGGAGCATCTTCCATTGTAATACCGGTAGAACAAGGATAACATTCCCACCCGACGCATTTGCTCTAAAGATTGCAATCCGTCTGTTATATAAGATGGGAGAATCTATTAAACGGACCGACCGTTTCTGCACAGAGTCGAGGGTATTTTTCAGGTATTTTGGAGCTCCAGACCAGAGGTGGCTACCAAATTCAAATGTGGGGCGCACTTGTGATTTGTACAGGGTTAGCAGTTGTGCACTATTAAAGTATTTGCGGGCCCTGTACAGTACCGACGCCCAGTTTTTGGGAGGCTAACTTTACTCTGGCTTCGATGGAGTCCCCATACCTGAGCTGGTCACTTAGGGTTACACCAAGCATATCAATAGAGGGCCTGTTCGGAAGATTGCTACCGTTGAAAGATACTAGATTTTCATTTCGATCCCTTTTAGACATAATCAGACAAGATTGGGTCTTTGAAACATTAAATTCAACAAGATTATTTTTACCCCAAGAGAAAACACTCTCGAGGTAACCGTCCATTCTTTGTTTCAAACCCTCCGAGCCGTTGGAGTTTGTGAGCCCTTTGGGGGCTTGTCAAACAAAAAGCTATCATGAACTCTACTGTCGTCAGCGTAACAATGAATCGGTGCACATGGCAAACGGTTGTTGATGTGCAACAAAAACAAAGTCGGAGACAGAACCGATCCCTGTGGGACGCCAACATTTATCGAGTGTGTAGAAGAGGTTAAACCATCGGCTACCGCCTGAATCGACCTCTCCCTCAAAAAGTCGGCAATCCACGTACACAAGGATGCGGGAAGTCCGTAAGAAGGCAGTTTTTTGACAAGTCTTCGGTGCCAAACCCGGTCAAGGGCTTTGGAAATGTCCAGTGCAACCGTTTGGGTCCCACCGAAACGTTCCAGGCACCGCCCCAAACATGGGTCACATACGCGAGTAGATCACCGCACGAGCGGTTCCGCCGGAATCCGCATTGACGGTCGTTAATAAATTTGTTCTTCTCAAGGTATGTGAGCAGTTTGTCGTTGATCATATGTTCCATAACCTTAGACAGAACTGATGTGATCGCTATGGGAGGGTAGTTGGCCGGGTTGGAGCGGTCACCCTTCTTTGGAATAGAATGGATAACCGCTTTTTTCCAACCAGAGGGCACAGAGCCAGTCTTCAGGGACATTTTAAAAAGCTTCGTCAAAATTGGAGCTATTTCTGCAGCGCACCTCTGCAGTTCTAGGGTAGGTATTCCGTCATACCTCATACCTTATACCCTTTTCCTCCCCAGAACTCCCCTCTCCTTCCTTTCCCTGAAAAACTCCTTTAGACAGCATCCCCAAATATGACGTAGGCCCTGAGGGAAATTATTTTCCTCGGGGCCTCCTATGTGGAGCTCATGTAAAAAAAAATATTTTTTCCCATCACTATAATAAACTAAATATATATAAAATGCGACGTGCTCAGTAGAAGATTTCGGCTCTGCAGTCCATGGGTGAAAAGGACGTTCTTCCTAGCATTCTGCACCACCCTGTACACATGCGAGCTATAGGAAATCATCAAAAGAAGAACCATGGAAAGGCTTCGGGTGCAATATAATAATGTTTATCGTCTGATGATCGGACTCCCCAGCAGAGGCGTAGCTACCGCCGTATCAGCAGTATCAATGATACGGGGCCCCCGGGCTACAGAGGCCCCTAACGTGTGTAAGCAAAAATTAGTAAAATGTTATCCACAATGTCACTTAATCTCGTGCTTCCCGGGACAAAAACCGTATAAAAAAACTGTCATACGTGCCTACAGAGTTTTCACTTCAGAAATGACAAAAGTCAAAAAAAGCTATCTCTTTTTTTCCCGGCCCAAAAGTTGGCAACATCCTACATGGGTTATTGCGGGATTCCCCCGATAAGTCATTCGCTTAAACGGGGGAATCCCGCAATAACCGATGTACAACGACAAACCACGGAGAGCAATATTTGCGCGTTTTATTTCATTCCGGTTCAAACGTTATTTGTTACATTGTAATACAATACAATCTTGTTCTTCTGATTATTTATTGATTAATTAGTTTAATTTGTGAAAAGAATGAGTGAAAGTAAAAGAGATTATCCCAGTGGCGCTATGAAAAGAATAAGTAAACAGAAAAAGGAGGAGGTTATCAAAAAAATGCCCAAAAATTTCTTCATTTTTCAGCAATCAGCTTCTGTACTACCTATTTATCTACCAGTCGCGAAGGGTGAATTTTATTTTTTGAAAGAACAATGGCAACCTTCAATACATTAAAATACCTGATCACGTATTGTATCGAGCAATAATAAGAATTTTGTTTTGATATTCTTCATTAGTAGGTAGTTGATTATTACTCTCAAAGCCATTTCTCACATAATGCTGGGAGGATAGAGCATTGTTGTTCCTTTTGTGAGAAATCTTTACCCTTCATTTGGTCCCCCCGACTAATTTTGATACAGGGCCCCTCCAAGGCACGCTACGCCACTGCTCCCCAGGCACTGCAGTGTCTCCTCAATGTTGACAGAAGGGCGTGTTTCAGGATTTAAAGCTCTAGGATTTCAGGACTGAGGGGAAGGATACACCACTCCAGAAATAGCCTCATCATAGAATCCCGTCTGACTTCAGGATCGAGCATAGAAGAACATTGGAGAAAGACACTGGTTCCCACAATCTCAGATCCGACGGACTAATACGAGCTCTAACATATTTTTATGAATACTTATTATCTAATGATGCCTACTACTCTTTTTATTATTTCTCTCTGAATTTCATTTTACTATATTCTTCTATCCTACCTATGTTTCATTGCTTTCGTTTCAATGTATGTATTTGCACTCTACGGCACGCCGCAAACATCAGATTTTTCCATCCGATTGTCTGATCAGACAAAATTCGATTAGACGGCCGGCGCGGAAAGGCTTGGCCTATTTTCATTACCGCCGTACCAGCCGACCCCGGGTGGAAAAATCTGATATGTGCGCTGTCACTATATGGGATGTGTGGGATTGCACTCACCTCCCCACACCCTGGAATAAAGACCATTATTATAATTATTATTTATTAAAGTGAAAACTTCTTTAGCATAGTTGTGATTCGAAACTCGACGAAACGACAAAGAGACACATACAACTAGGTATAGGATTTAGCCTGCGAGAAAATGAGATAGAAAAATCAGTTTCCTATTTGTGCGGGTGCTTCGTAGTCTCCCCACTCTTGTCTAATTTAGTTTTCTGAAGGTTTCACTTCTACCGCGTGTGAATTGCACTTTTATTGAGATGAAAACTTATTCAGCACCTTTGTGATTTGAAACTCGATGAAACGAAAAATCGACACTGAAAGGAGACAGAAAACACACATTTATAACTTTTCTTTGATTTAGCGTGCAAGAGAATGAGATAACAATAAAATATTTATTTTATTCTCGGGTGCTCGATTCCAAAATACTACGATAAATGCACGGTGCCAAGCAAGTCTCCTTTAGTGTAGTGGTATATAAGCGGTATAAAACTCCCGACGAATCTTTGCAGATATTTAGCGGACCAAGGATATCGAATCCTACGAAATTAAAAATATATATATATACCTACGTATATTTTGTGAATTCAATATCAAATCTTGAAACCACTCCAAAATGAACAGGCAAAAGAAAACGACATCTAGCGACTCCGAAGAAGAAAACATAAATACTAATAAGATAACCAAATGTACAGGAAAAGTTGCACTGGAATTCGACGACCAACTTTGAACGCACATTTCAAACTTTGCAACAAAGGCGAGCAATAGCTGATTTAATATTTATACATAGAATTTTAAATAATAACGTCGACTCTACCGAACTTCTTTCCCTAATTAATATTAACATACCCTTAAGACGTACACGTCATACAGAATTATTCCACTTGCATAATAAGGAACTCCAGTGAAAAATATTATGGCTTTAAAAAAATATGTTCATATAGACTAATAAACGCTGATTCTGGATATATAAGTTTTATTTCATAATATTAAACGTAGAGTTCTTAAAAAAATATTAAAAAGTGCGTTTTTAAACCTCTCGTCAAAACACACTGTAAAGTTGGTATTACTGAATGGTTAGTGCTGACGTCACGCATCGCCAGTCATTGTATTGAAATCTTTGATTATGTAGGTATGACATAGTATTAACAACATTTCATGTTATTCGTTATTTCATACTGTTTATAGAGATTTAGTTCGTTGTGTTTATTGAAACAATATTTAAGCCTAAATAATTCAGTATCAAAAATAGAGGTATCTCTATTAGTTTATCTCTATTATTTAAAATATTGAAAAACTACTGCACAAAAAATAGTAATGCTACTTCTAGGGAGAATGCTTCGAATAACGCTATTCAAAATGACGGCACTTGATCAGCTGATTGCCCAATCCTATAGTAATTTTTCAAGAGTGATGACGTCACACGATTCACCGTGCATGCGGTGGTCTTAATCCCCCCATTACACGTATCAATCCTCGCATCAATATTATATCGCGATCCGAAAATATCGCAACCGGCTCACAAGGTGAGCAATTACACGTGTCAATATTATTGACGTCAGTATCGATGCGAATCCTTGCGGGACGGACGCGTTTTAACCCGTCTGCTCGGTTGAATATATTCGCACCTCACAATCCGGAAGCCTCAGTTTCGCACAAAAATTCTGAAACCGTCACTTTGGATTGAGATTGTAAAATATCAATGCAAGATAGCTTTCATATTTCAAAGACAATAAGAAGCATTATTTCATTCTCTTTCTGGTTAAAAGAAAAATTACATATTTTTGCATGAGAGGAAGAGAGATATATAGCTTTTAAAATGTAAGGTCGCTCGGGACGTTTTTGGTCTTATGAAAGTATAACGCGATTACGTGTTTTGGGATGTATTTATTCCTAAACAAGCAGACGGGTTAAGTGATGGATCCGAAACGAAAAGCCTGTATTGCTGTAATTTTGGCGTTCGGTTCAAAGAAACGATTGAAGCGCAAACGGTGGGTGAAGGACTGGCTTCTCCAAAAAGAAAAATTCTCACACTTGAATTTTATGGATGAAATTTTGCTGAGTGATCCACACGATTATAAAAATTATTTTAGAATGAGTAATGATAATTTTAACAAATTGCTAGATATGGTTAGTCCATATATTTTGAAACAAAATACAGCCATGAGAGCTTCGATCACGCCAATAGAAAAATTACCCGTAACTCTACGTTTCTATGCGACCGGCAGAAGCTTTGAGGATCTGAAGTTTTCAGCGATTCTGTCTCCAGCAGCAATAAGCCAAGCAGTATTGGACACGTCCGGGGCTATTATGTATGTGCTTCAGGATTACGTAAAGGCAAGTATAATTAATAATAATAACTTTGTTATTCTTAGTAGTACAGTCACTGAGTGTACTTGTGAACATGAAATATTTCCGGTGTCGCTCTTTTTTGTTTTAAGCGTTGGAGAGGGGGGGGGGGGGGGGGGGGTCTCTGGTAGTCTTCATTTAAGAAAAACTGTTTTCATAATATTCAAAATTATGTCATTATTATGGGCTAGTTGCTTTACAAAACTGAATAACAGAACGTGAATAGAACTTTCATTGAACTTGAAAAGTAATTTCGAAATTTATTTATTTATTTATTTAAACGCCATAAAATGGCTTTTACAATCAAGAGATACATGATGCATTGGTACACAGTAGTATAATAATAACAAAATTAAAAAGGTTTAACATATTTAAATAATATAATAATACTAGGTATAAGACCTGACATAAAACAATGTGATGTTTGCAAGGTACGTCTTCCCTCGTAATGTTTGGTTTTATAATAACCATCGTTTCTTTTATTTCCTCCAAGGCCCTTTTTCTCTTAACAACATTTTTATAGTTCTTATGACGTGTGTTCCATAATATGTCACGCATCTCATACGCCTCGATGAATGCCGCTAACTCATTTCGCGGCGGAACTGGAGATGGCGGAACATCGCTGTTCGACATAATAACAGGCGACAAGGGACCACTGCTCTCCATGGTGCACACGGAATACTGAGGTATTGATGCGGCGAGCCATTACACGCATCAAACCGCGCATCAATATCCCCACCACTTACGGCCACGCCCCAATACTTTACGGCCACGCCCTAATACTGATGTGACCGATCCAGATTTCTAGATGCGTTGCGATATTATTGATGATGCGTCAATATTTGCCATTACACGCATCAAACCTCGCATCAATACTCGAGTATTGATGCGAGGATTGATACGTGTAATGGGGGGATAGGGGGATCTTGAAAAATTAAAACTTTGACAATTCTTTTAAATATTAAAACTAACTCTAAAAATAAAAATAAATAAATCGACATTTTCTCCGATTCACTTCCCAAATTTAAAAAGAGCATCATATTAATAATGTAAATTATTTAAGGCGTATACATACATACATACATCAGCACTTCTCACATCTACAGACGTACTCACACACACACACCTACCCACTACGTACATCGTACATCTGTCGGGAATCACTTAATATAAATAAGATACTTCAATGAAACATATCATAGGTACCCACCTAGAATTATACTTAATAACTGTAAAAAATTTCACCACTGTAAGTAATGTACTGTTTGTTTCTTCAATAAATAAATAAATCAAATCAAAATATTAAAAAAAAATCATCCTTCACGTTGATAAAAAAAAGTGCTTCTTAGTCTCCCCACTCTTGTCTACTTTAGTTTTCTGAAGTATTCTAAAATGCATTATTTTCCGCCGCCCCAAAGCCAAAAAGTTTCCTTTTATAGTAGTTAAGGCGAATCTAAAGTTTTTTTCTAAAAATTATTCGTAATAAGCGTGGCCAGTCCGAACCGATAATTACCTAATTTTTTTTCTTTATCAGTAATTTTAGTCAGAAAAAAGTAGGGTGAGCCATTTTTAAAATTATATGTTTATTTTGAATTATAAAATTTGAAAGTGTATTTTATCACCTTTCTAAAACAGTTTTTATTTTTCAGAAACGTTCACTCAGAAGTTCACTTCTGCCGCATGTGAATTGCACACTCTATTTTTTTGTTGAAATAACTTTGAGTAAATCTTCAAATTGCAACATTATCCATTGTAGATAATATTAGCGACTCTCAAACGAAAATTTAAAAAATTTGAGTAACCCGAAAAAGATTCGGCCGCATCTAGAAATTCGACCTTAGTAATAGGACCTGAGCCTTGCCGGGGTCCTGCTCTAACCACTGAGCTAATTCGACCCTATCCCCCTTGGTCATATTTAACTGTATCGTAGGTACTTCGAGTAATAACTAACAACATTATCTTCATTATACTAAATCATTTTTTATTGGCTGTCGTCATGTTTAATAATAGAGTTGCCTGCATTGACGACCTCCGTAGTCCAGTGGGTAAGACTCTTGACTCACAATCCGGAGGTCGCGGGTTCGAACCCGGCATGCGCAAATAAATTTTATTTGATTAATTTGTTTTATTTCACAATTAATTCATTTAAAATAATATATAGTATATTTGCGGCATGTTCCAGAGTGGAAGATACTATCAGTATCACCCTGGTGTAAGACCACCATTCAGAATTGAAACGTTGCTAGAAAATGGCTTTAGCCAGGTACTTCCTAACCTTCCTCTTCCCCACCTCCTTCCCCTCCCCACTACCTTCAGCCTCACAACATACCCCAATTGGGGATGCCATAGTCTCACTGGATCCAGACGGGAGCAGTTGAGATTCTTGTGCGGTATTCACTGTAAAAAAAAAAAATTACCCTTACCATTAATAGAGTTGCCTGCATTTACCCTTCCTTCGATATCTCTACCAACCTTTCCATCTCTCGTAAACATACTTCCCAAGTAGGTACACAAACTCATCCAAATACTCATCATTCACAACTATGTTGCACATTGTTTTCATACAATCTTTCAAATACCATGACTTTTATTTAGACTTACATTCATCATTTATTCATTCTTCATATTATATATAGGTACTTCGTTCATCCTAGCCACGAGAGACTGTAGATCTTCCACACTGTTAGAAATCAGCACCGCGTCATCACCATACAACAGAGTTTTTCCTAAAATAATTAATTTACCGCCATCTCTGAACGAATAAATTATAAATTATTTTAAGTTGGTCTCGAAAATGGTCTCATTTTTGGCTTGTTATATTAATTGTTGTATTGTCAACACAGAGAGTTTTTGAAGAAAAATCAAATCAATCGATCCCATAAAAACAATAAAATTATAGGTACCTCGCCTATTAGTTTAGAATCTTCTCTGAATCCACTGATGGATAAATTTACAAATACTTCTACGCTATGTCACAAAAGAGATTTTTTTAAAAGTGAAAACTTCTTTAGCACCGTTGTGATTTGAAACTCGATTAAACGGAAACGAGCGACACTAAAAAAAGTCAAACACTACATCTACAGGATTTAGCCTGCGAGAGAATGAGATAGCAATAAAATATTTATTTAATTCACGGGTACTCGGTTCCAATATAATACGATAAATCCACAGTCCCACGGAGGTCTCCTTTGGTGTAGGGGTATAAAGCACCTGACAAACCTTAGCGGCCAGACATTCAGCAAACCAAGGATAGATCCTGTGAAATCGAAAAAATAATATATATACATACATGTAAAATCAATATCCAATTTTCAAACCACTTCAAAATCAACAGGCAAAAAACACAAAAAGCGACGTCAAGCGACTCAAAAACAAATACCAATGAGATGATCAAATATATAGGAAAAGGTGCACTGAAATTCGACGGCAAAAATATAGACAAAATCATCTTTCCCATTGATAAAAAAAGTGCTTCGTGGTCTCCCCACTCTTGTCGACTTTAGTTTTCTGAAGGTTTCACTTCTAACGCGTGTGAATTGCACACTCTGATTTTTTTTACATTAGCTTCACACATGAGGCCCCGAGGAAATCAAAATTCCCCTCAGGGCCTATATCATCTTTGGGGATGCTGAGTGTCTATTTTAAGGAAAGGAAGGAGAGGAGAAAGTCTGGGAAGGAATAAGGATGTGAGGGGTGGGTAGGAATCGGGGGTTCAACGTATATAGGAATGACGGATGCATGAATCCATCCTACTGGGGCGCAAGGCGATTGGTCGAGAGAGTCCCGCTGGAGAAGTCAAAAGGTTTCCATCTCTCCCGATCCGTCCCGCCACGCAGTAGGTGGCAAACACATTCGTCGCCGAGACATGGACCAATTTGATCTTATGAACCCGGGCACCCCTTGTTAAGTCACCAAACGTAGCGAACCACTTTGGGTAACCTACTATGGCAGAGGTGTTAGATATCAAATAAATGGTTCCCGGGTGCGGTGGTACCCATACCCACCTCCCAAATTATTTCCAGATTATCTCAATTATTACATTATTTACAAGAGGGAATGTGGAATGTTGATTTTTATTATTATTTCAAGAAAATTTAATATCTCTAATCTCTAGGGACAACGCAAGCAACTAAGAAACTGTTATCCGTGGTGAAAATACAAAAGTTTCCACGTTTATCCGACAGATGTCACTATGATTCTCAAAAATACATACTATAATATTATTTTTTAAATGAAGTACCTATCTAGGTATGTATTTTTTAATTAATTTGTGAAAGATGTACCTATACGAAAAATTAAACCTATAAGGGTATTTCAAAATCTCTAACAATATGGTTTTTCTGTGTCCTGCAATACAACGCTAAAATTAAAGTGAGAATACGTTATCAAACACATGAAATCATAATTCAAATATTATTTAAAATAAACTTAGATGTACTATAATAATTATTATGATAAAAGCTACAACCTACAACAACTATTTAAATAAAATACTATATCGCGGCAAAATTTAAATGTGACGTTGGCCGCCATTTTGATTTTGCGTTGCGCGCGCATTCTCTCACTGACGCACAGTATCCACAAAGAAATGACTCACTGAGAATACATCTGATAATATTTACGAGAAGCTGCGTTAAAATTTCATACATCGAAGAACTATACTATTTACAGAAGTTCAGTCTGGCGGCACGAATGTAAACTAACACGTTACGAGAAAAAAATTATACATTTTGAAGGAACAATAAAACTTTCATGTCAAATATTTTTTAGTTGTATTTCTCTCCACTAGTGACATTGTTGGCGCTTCATGCTTCGATTTGATAGCCAAGTTTCTTGAACAGTCATGTGTCCACCAATTGGAATAACAAGATTCTATCTGACACTATAATGTTATGCGATAATGATCTTTAAAATTTCAAAGTCTAGAGCCCATTATCGCATATCATTTTTGTGTCTCTACTGTTCTGACCCCTTAGAATAACAAAGCTTCATTTGATGCAGTATAATTATGCGATAATGGTCTCTATAGAAAGTAGTTTTAGGGTTTATTATCACATAACATGAACGTGTCAGATGAAACCTTGTTATTCTAAAAGGGTCGGTATAGTATTCGCTGTCGTCCAGTCCGTAAAAAAAAAAAACTCGGGAGAAACATGTCCGCCGTTATGTGTTTCGTTTGACACAAGTTGTTTGTATTTTTCAACGCGTCAAACTGCAGTTAAAGTGTTTTAAATGTTAACAAAATATGTGTGCCAGTGGTTTGACAGATTCATATGAGGTTGTTATATAAAACTGGTGCTATGGAGTCCCTGCGAAAATGGTTCTACAAACCTAAGGTAAGTCACAATAATGATAAATATTATCTCGGTGTTGTTTTCGTCGTGCAGTTTAATGGCAACCATCCAGAAACACTTCCGAGGTACTGGGAAATGTTTACATCTCGTTTTTTGTTCTCAAACAATCGTTAAATAGAGTAAATATCCATTCTAAAAACTGACACACATAACCTAACCTGCACTGTCATCAACCTAATTATCTTTAAAATCATTTTAAAACATCTCCAAATCGGTTTTAGCATACGGAATACTAAAGATTACTGTCTTATCTTAATGAGTAATGTTAAATTTGATTAAAAATGCTGCAATATTTGAGTTTTTTGTTATATAAAATTCTAGCCCATCTGTCACTTTAATTTTCTCCTCGCCTGAAGTGAGAGTTTTGTAATATTATTTCTGACTCCGTTTGGACATTGGTTGCATTTCTCGTAATCTACACATTTATTTGCTATTCTATTACGAAAAATCAATAAACCTTGTTTTCAATTTCCTCAATGACCTTAATAAATAATACAATCTAATTAGTATGTATCGATATCGATAACGCGTTATAGAATCATTAGGAATTCTAGATGTTGCACTCAAAACAAATATTGTTTTCTCATGTATATTGCAATCAATATTTCAAAATATTATACGCCCTAGTAAGACATGACCACTGATGTATTATATTAGCTCTATGGAAATGGCACGATCAAATGAATCGAATACTTTTACTTTAGACATGTTTGGTGACTAGATCTGAATAGCCAGGTACTTCCCACTTTCCTCTACCCATCTCCTTCTTCTCCCCACTACCTTCAGCCTCACAGCGTAACAATATACCCCAATTGGGGATGTCATAGTCTTACTGGCTCCAGACGGGAGCAGCTGGGACTCTTGTGAGTTATTCACGTAAAAAAAACTTTTATTAGTGATTTCTGCACCAGGGTCCCAAATGCTCAAACTGTCCGAAGTCAGTGGGACTATGGCATCTCCAATGTTATGGTTATGAGACTGAATTAGTGGGACGGAAAGGAGATGGAAGAGGAAGGCTGGGAAGTGACTGGCTATTCAGATCTGGTCACTAAAAGCGACTAAAGCCGTTTCAAATAAATTAAACACCTACCGCTGAGCTTTCCAAAAATTACCTACCTACCTAGGTAATTTTTTTTTTCGTGTTTGTTTTTTTCCTTGCCGACTAGGTACCTAGGTACCTACCTATCAGCTTATAATTTTTATACCTAATTATGAAAAATATACTTTGGTAATCATTTTCTCCTCACATTTAGTGGTTTCTACCTAACAACTTACCAATTTTCTACCCTTTAGGCTGTAAAATTTAAAAAACATATAGGTACCTATCTGTGTACAAGCAAAACTAACCTGTGGGTAATGAAATCAATCGTTCCTAACCTGTTGAATTTTGATTTTTTTTCATTGCGGTACGTGGGAACCTACCTACCCAGGTCTCATGTAGGTAATTACCAGGGCCGGATCTACGAAATCTGGCGCCCTGTGCAATAGGTACCGATGGCGCCCCCCCCCCTACATTTTTATTTTGATTAAAAATTCGTTCACCCCAATTTTTTAATATTTTTAATTTAATTATTTTTTTACACTAATTTATCAAATAAAATCAAGACACATAAAGGGTGTACCTTTTCCAAGTGACCTGGCGGTAGCTCTCATACTAGTTTTTTTTAAGAGAGAATCGCCAGGAGCCCTATACTCTCTGAATCTATTGGGTAAACATAAAATTATGGTGATTCTATTCATCGTAATCCACAGTACTTTTATAACCTCTAACAACCAATAGAAATTTAGTTATAAATTTAAAAAATTTAATAGGAATATAACCTCAAATTTGTACCTTGCATTTCCCTTGTGTTGAGCGAACAAACACCATACAAACACTAAACACTGACGTATGGTATCAACGACTTACGAAAGACGCTTACACTGACACCGTAAAATAACAAAACTAATAGAAATTAATTATACATTTAACGAACTTCAAATAATATGTCAAATCAATGATGAAACTGTCAACACGTTGCAACCTGCAAAACCTGCAAACCGTGCGATGTTTTTGTTAATTTTTACTGAAGATTTCATAAGAAAATGGTCTTTAACTACCTTCTCCTAGAGACTTAAATCGTACAAAATAAAACAATAGCGAGCGTACGCTAACTAAAATTGTCAACATTTTGAAAGGCGAAAGTCGGTTTGTTTGATTCACTAGAACAAAAATACGGCGCTGTGATTGGTTATTGAATTTGGATCGCACCCATTCGTCGTAAAAGACGGTAAAAGATATATGGAAAAATAGATCTTACGTTTAAACTAAATATATGGAATTTGTAAAAAAATTCTGTAACTGACTATAAATTCGTAAGCCGTTGATACCAACCTGATGCGTGCGCTTTCTGTTTCTTTGGAAAGTGTTGCTAGAGCGTAATAATTATTTCGTACTATGGGTAATTTTTAAACGATTCAGGGAATATTATAACTAAATTTTGATACAATATTTATTTTCTCACGGCGCCCCTTTGGAGTTGGCGCCAGGTTTTTGCACGTTTTCGAACGTATGGCAGATCCGGCGCTGGTAACTACCTACCGTTGAAGTTATCATAATATACCTACCTAGGTAGGTAGGTACCTAGATCCTGTCTGGATACATATTTTTATTAAAATTGAACTAAAATAATTATTGTTCATTACTTTTTTGGCTTACACCAAGTTTAGAACAAATAATTAGTGACCGACCGAATGTTCGGTTTCGGCAAGTTTCGGTAAGAAAATCTAGGTTAGGCTTCAGTTTCGGCAGAAAATCTGCCAAACCTTCGGTTGAACCGAAACTCTGCAAAATATCTCAATAAATATTAAATTTAGTCTGTGATTGTTGTGATTGCAAACGCAATTAAAATTAAATTACTCAATTAATGAGGTCCTTCCTTTATGCTGTAAATCTTAGTTGTAAGCCAGTAATATAAGTAGCTATAAGTTTTGGATGTAAGTCACTAGATAGTTGTAATTGTAAATCTTAGTTATAAGCCAGTAATATTAATTATTTTATATATATTTATTTGTACAGCGCCCTTGAGGTGATTTTTCACGAAAACGGCGCTATATAAATTAGCCAATTATTATTATTATTGTAAGTGTTGATTATTGACAATTTTTTGTTCTAAGAAGTAGATAACATGTTTGTTAATTTTTATAATATTTGTTTGTTTTATACCTAGCAGTAATACAAAAAAAAACATTTTTTTCACATTACTTTTTCACATTGTGGTTGTAAACGCAATTAAAATTAATATACTCAATTTATGAGGTCCTTTATTTATAATGTAAGTGTTGATTATTGACAAATCTTTGTTCCGCGAACCTAGTCAATAGTTATGTTTTGTTAATTTATGTAATTTTTGTTGGTTTTATAGCAGTAATGTTAAAAAAAATATTAATTTTATACAAAACAGGGACCAGCTCATTTTACACTAAAAAAATAATTTTTTACCCCAGTAGATAGGTAATAATTAGATGTAATTAGTTCCGTGAGCGGAAATTGAAAAGAATGTATATTATCGAATTTTTTAAATTTAAAAATACGAAGATGTCATTTTTCAAAGTGCAAATTTTATTTATTTATTTATCTATCTATAATAAAATATGTTTACAATGGTTTTATTTGTATGCCTGTCTCACTAGGGTATACCTGTGTCGAGACAGGCGTACAGGTATATAAATGAATATAGTAATTACAAGGATATTTCAGGTAAAATACATATTATGAATAGAATTAAAACAGAAGGGTGATTGGAAGGGTAATAAATCTTTTAAAGAGAGTTATTTTATAAATGTTGGAGATGGAGTAATGAAATCAATTCTGCCTAGTCTATTTATAGGTTAAATTTGACAGGATTCCATTATTTTCATTTGTTTTATATGGGTTAGGTTGTATGTGAATAGTTATTTATGTCTATGTGTGATTTATTTTACAGATATTTGTGATAGTGTGGCGTCCAATACTTATAATCCATTTTTTAATATCTTGTTTGAATTTTGTAAAGGAGTCACTTTGTCTGATCGTAGTTGGTAGTGTATTGTATAGTTTGCAAGCTATGTATTTAGAGTGTCTTTGCCCGAAGGTGGTTTTGAAAAAAGGAGTTTGGAGAAGTTCGTTGTTTTTGGCTCGGGTATTGTGTATTGTTTGTGTAGCTTTGTATGGTGTTTTGTTGTTTTTGTGTAAATTAAGTAATATGGATCTTGAGTAGAGCTGTTTTATGTCCATAACGTTGAAGGAATTGAAGATAGTATCAGTGCTGGTAGTAAGCGGCAAATTACAGCGGTAATATGCACTTTTTCGCGAAAAAACACTTTGCAGAAGTTGAATAATTGTTAGAATTACGTATTTCGGAAACTTTTTGCATTGGGGGAGGCGGAAAATGATGCATTTTAAATTTCAATTGCGTAAAATCAAAATTCACTTCGCGTCTTCGCAAACTGACATGGCGCGGCTAATCTGTCACACAAGCCCGCTAGACAAACCCTGCGTAGCCAGACAAACCATTTAAAAACGTAGGCTGTTTTTTAAAATAAAGATAATATTCACAAGCCCGCTAGACAAACCATTAAAAAACGTAGGCTGTTTTTTAAAATAAAGATAACAACATGGAGGTCATTGAAAAATGACATTTTCATATTTTTAAATTTAAGAAATTGGCGATAATATACATTATTTTCAATTTCCGTTCACGGAATTAATTACATCTAATTATTACCTATCTACTGGGGTATATATTTATTTTTTTTGTCCAAAATGAGCTGGTCCCGGCTTTGTATAAATTTACAAAAAAAATATATGTTTTTTCACATACTTCAAATATTGTCTGTTTTTTAAATTTCATTTAACACGTGTTAACTAGGTACCTATCTCTGTATAAGTGTAAAAAATAAGCCAATCTTCAGTAAACAATAGATATTTAAAATGTCTAAAAAAATATTTTAGTTACCTAATGTGACAAGTTTGACTTTCGAATCTGATGGTAATTTTTCTAATGTTTTTATTTTTTAATTGCAAAACTGCGCTCTTCGTTCAGATTGTTTTATTTTGATTTAATTTAACATCTAATAAAATGGCTGGTTGTATCATTTCAAAAATACTAAAAACCTTTCCCGCAATTATCTCGCTTAATTTTCCTTACGATTTGATGTAGGTACCCAGAAATTCTAGAATCATCTCTCCCTTCAGGAATTAATTAGGTACCTACCACTAATTTCTGAACACCGTTTGATATTGATGTGAAAAATATACACTTGAACTATTGTGCTTTTTAAAATCTAAGTTTTCCTTTCAACCGCCTTGAAGTTGCCATTTAAAACCATTTTATCAGATCCCTCCATTTTTATCAAAATTATTTTGAGTGGGTACCTAGGTACCTACACTATAAAGAGAGTGAAAAACTAAAGTAACAACTTTCTTTAAGACGAACACACAAGCAAAAAATGGTTTGGCTAACAATCTGCAAACAGTTTTTTTTTTACAGAAATGTGGTTTGTATTTACCTATTTTATGAATATTTTTAAATGAAAGAAAAAATTTCATCGAGGGAAACTATGACAGATAATATTAACCATAAAATTATATTTAAAAAAAATTGTTTCTTATAGCTAGGTATGTATGCGTTCATGCAGTTATTACCTACCTAGTTTACGCTTTAATTTTTTCTAAAATAATTAACAATTTTATATTAATTCTACTGAAGCGGTAGCGATATATTATTGATATTCATACACTATATTGTCGAGCGCGGACAAAAAAATATTTGTTATATTATTATTTTTGACAATATTATTTTTTATAATTATAATTTTTTTTAACCACAATTGCAAATTCTTAGATTTACGATACATTGCTCATTGTGTTTATTTATATTTTCCTTCTCGATCGCGGTATGTAACAGAATTGATCATTTTTGTTGTAATATACCTACGTACGTAGGTACCGGACTCACTAACAGAAAGATCTTATTTTGAAATAACGGTTAAATGAACACAGCATTTGTATTTCTGATAACCAAGCTATTGTAAAACGAAGATTGATGTGTTATTTGTGATCCGTAAAGTCGCCTAAAAACTGATAAGAGTGATAAAAGTAAACATTATGTCAATATTTTGATCAAGTTCTTCGAAAATACCTGAAAAGAATTCAAAATTCTCTAAAAATAACCATTTTTATCTTCAATCTAATCAACAATCCTTATCGGCGTTTATCAGTGTGTAAATAAGTCCCACGGCACAACTCACGGCACAATGTTCGGAAACATCTCATTTCGAATTGTGTAAAATCGAATGTTTTTAGATTATCAATCGATAAAACCAGATCGACGTCGTTTTGGGTACTGGATGATCAACGACGACCACGTAGTTTTGGTCTGAATGAACTTTATCTATAAAAACGGATGATTCATGTTGAATTGCCAAATTTTACTTTGTAATAATACAAATTGACTCTTCAAAATATTGTCTAAAATCAATGGCGAATTTTGAACACCATTTTTATTCTGTAATAGATTGTGACAATCTTTGCTAAGTATATTAAAATACGTGAAGAATGTCCAATTTTACCTAAAAAAAAAACCCGATGAAGGATTTTGTCACCAAACTTTTACTTTCAAATAAAAAAATCTATCCATTGTAGGTACGTGGTTTTATGTGGTATACATATAATATTATTAACCAATTTTTTCGTCAACATATTTTTTCGTCATTATATTTCGAATGATCTTTTATCGATTATGCACGTCGCTATGTTATTATGACATTATTAGATTCGACGAAAAAGATCAAGTAACTATAGATAGAAGGGTGTTGTGTATCTTTTACGACAGTGTAATGCGTGTTAAATCATCCGTTTAAGGCACATTTTGACGGTTTTCTTAAATGCGGTTTTACGTATCACGCTGACGAGCGAAGGGGCTTACATTAATTACGTGAGCTGTTTTTCTTCCAATCTAGACCCTTCCCCACCCTTGGTGAGATAAATTTGGGCCTAGTCGTATATTCTTTTCAAGTAACGTGAGATTTTGCTGAACCCCCCCCCCCCATTTTGAGCTCACATAATTAATGTATGCCACGTAAGTACTTCGCTTGTGTTAAGGGCCCGCAACCCGAATTTTTACCCATTTCTTACATATTTCCCTTAAACACGGTAAGTTTTAAAGCTCTTAAAAAAATATTTGTTATTCTTGAAGATAATATCTAGACATTGCCCGCGCCGAAACGCAAATTTTATAAAATTCCCTCGATAGAAAAAAATCGCAAAGTATGCTCCAAAAATTATTATAAACACGTTTGTTTCAGTTATTTTACAAGTTATATGTATGAAAAAAATCACAGTGTTTCTTTAAATGCTTTTTAAGACAATGCCCGCGAGATTTTTGCTCTATATTGAACGAGTCGTGTTTTATTAAACATTTTCGCAATTTTCGCATCGATTTTGTCGCTGTAAATGTTAGCGCTCTCCTCTAACATTCGTAATTTCGTATCTCTCCATCTTTTTCTTTTCGAGCCCGGTTGCAGAGCCTTAAGGATACCAACTCCTAAAAATCGTCACCTTAACGCCAGAGATGACTGCGCGTTTTGTCGCGTAAACCTCGTTAAGAATGTCAGTCGCGGGAAATTTTGCAAATCGAATGTCATAGTGTACAAAAATCAAAATAATACGTCAAACGGATAGTCATTTATAAACGCCTATTAGTCTTATATGCTAGTAGTTTTAATAACTAATAAATAGTAATTTATGTTTTTTAATTAAGTAATTAATCCATTTAACAATCGATAGGCATTGACAAGGGAATTTGACAGCTGATAACGCACGACTTTTGCCATTTTGTCTTAATTGTCTCGTAACGCTGTCTTAACACAAAAGATAATACAAACGATATATAATCATCCTTGGTGAGATCCCGGCTCTATGTTATATCAAACGTATTGCGTTATGTGTATACCTATGTTGTAATTAGCCACACACGTACACACATGTCTTAGAGGCAGGCAGTTAACATGACCTCTCCCTCCTTCTCATAATATACGCATGTGAGAGGTCGATCACAACAGGAATTTATTATCTAATTATGTTAGGTACACAATAAGCACTTTTATTATTATGTGTGGTCGACGTCCATTAGAATTGACCTATATCCTCGCGTTGTTTACCCTTCGAATAATCGGTAATCTGTCGTACAAATGCTTGGTAATTCACTAAATCGAGTCATTGAGCACTTCCCTAGGATCCCGAGGCAAGTTATTTTCTACGCTAAAGGTCAACACTGTTCCCGGTTACCTTGTGTTAAGTACTGCATGTTTCAGTTAAATATTATTTAATAACCACGTACGTACCTATAAATTTTGGTGTTATTAATTATTCGCAATTTATGTTTTGTTGTGGTTTTATTGGTGTAAAAATGGCGTGCGAAATTAATAATAATAATAATTGTATTTATATACACTTCGATACAAATTTATAGTATATTTCTACAATCTTCTAACTACATACTAGACACAAAAAAATACTTACAACTACTGTCTACATCAGATTTGGAAAAAAATAAAATAAAGTCCGGGCAACGCCGGGGATTTCAGTTAGTATTTTTTTTATATTGAAATCTTTCGTGAACAGATGATCAATTTAATTGACCTTTCTGGGACCTTCAATTTGGGAGGCGGGAATGAGTACCGCCGCCCCGGGAACCTTTATTGGATAACCAACACCTCTGACATAGGTCACCCCAAGTGGTTCGCTACGTTTGGTGATTTAGCAGGGGTGCCCGGGTTCATGGGGGGTGAGATTTGTCTAGTTCTTGGAGGCGGATGACCAGGACATACTGAACCTCAGATTCCTACCCACCCCTTAAACCCTTTTCCTTCCCAGAACTCTCCTCTCCTTCCTTTCCTAAAAAAAACCCTCCACACAGCATCCCCAAAGATGACATAGGCCCTGAGGGAAATTATTTTCTTCAGGGCCTCCTGTGTGGAGCTCATGTAAAAAAAAAAAACCTTGGAGCAGAAAGCTACTTGAATTGGCGACAGTTTTCAAAAAATCGGGATTGTTTTGTTCAGTGGGTACCCGAAATGGGGCAGCCCGAGTGCTACCCCCTAGAAATCATATATCGCGCAGTTGTTGCTTGAATTATTATCGTTTGCGTAGTGACAGTGTTCGCCCATAACAACTGATACCTTCACACCATTACCCCTTCAATGAGATGGTCTACTTCTTTTCATAATTTTTACAAATGTTGTCGCCAAAATAATAGAGTCATTTGGTCTCTTGTCCCACTGCTACGCTGACGATCAGCAAGTTTATTTTTACTGCACTCCAAACGAAGTCAGCAGTCTCAAAGGCCTTGCAGTTGAATATATATAAGTTATTACTCGTTGGAAGTCTTCAAACAAGCTGATATTGAATCCATCTATCTATGAGTAAGTTTCTGAGTTTCTTTGGGCGGTCACAAACAAGTAGGTATACGTATTCAAGAAAATATAAATAATCACGTTTTCTTACATTAACTTCACACTGGAGACCCTGTGAAAAAAATCCCTCAGGGCCTATATCATCTTTGGGGATGCTGTGTGGAGGGTTTTTTTTTTAGGAAAGGGACAGGAAGTTCTTGGAAGGAAAAAGGTATTAGGGTTGGGTAGGAATCTGGGCTTCAGTGTGTCCAGGTCATCCGCCGCCAAGACCTAGATAAACCTCATCGCATGAATAGGGGAACCCCTGCTAAGTCACCGAACGTAGCGAACCACTCGGGGTGACCTAAGGCAGAGGTGTTGGTTATCCAATAATAATAGTTCCCGGGGCGGCGGTGCCATTGTAGTTATAAAATCATATTATAGCTTATAAGCCGTAAAGGTTGAAAATAAACCCTCTTCTTAAAACTTCGCAAAACTTTCTTCAGGCGTATCCCAGGGATCCGTTTTAGGTCCACTTCTTTTTATCATTTTATAAATGATATCGCCAAAAGAATCGAATTTAGGCCGTTTTAGGTCCACTTCTTTTTATCCTTTTATAAATGATATCGCCAAAAGAATGAGTCATTTGGTCTCTTATCCCACTGCTACGCTGACTATCAGCAATTTTCTTACAGAAATATTTTTACTGCACTTCAAACGAAGTCAACAGTCTCAAAATCCGTATAGCTGAATGCCTAGAAGCAATAGCTCGCTTCAGACCCCCAGCCACAGGAAACGGGACGGAGCGCAGGCGATGGCACAGAGAAGGTATAAATTTAACGATTCAAGCCATGTACAGTAACACATATTAGGGTCTTTATCAGTAATGCGCAATTGAATCAAGTACAAATACTTGCACTTTGATTGCGGATAATTTTATTGTTATGTAAACATTTTAGCCATAAATCGAATTGTTTCGCTTAACATAATTCCGCTGTGGGAATGTATACTATAATATTATGAGTTATGATGCTTTGTTTTTCCACAATATTTATTATTCACGTATTTGTAGCTGGAAATTAAATAAATACCTACCCACCTGATAATGCGTGGACTACTAAATACAGATTCTTCTTTATCTTATCCACTGGAGCGCTTTTTGCCACAATATGGCACTATTTAAAATACTTCGGATTGCTTTTTTGCCAAGTTTGGCAAATTTTCCCCTATTTGTAAGTAATTATGTAGAAGTTTACGATTTTATAATATTTTTTTTATAAATTCTACGAATATGTGATTATCGACGAAAGATAGGTGAATTCATTGGTTATATAGAACTATGATCAGTTTGTATAACTCCGTATTAGAATTCGGAGGTATGATTCAAAATGATCACCAAAAAATCTCGAGCGATCGGTTTTAAATTGCGCTGTCTCTCCAGTGGTTATGGGACATCGCATAAGAGTTTCTGTTGCCCGGAGCCAACATCCTCTCAGCATCCCCATTTTGGGAGAATTTTGTGAGACTGGAGGATGTTGGGAAAGGAAGCAAAAAGGCATGGTTAGGAAGTAGCTGGTTATTCAGAACAAAGGACACCATTCTAAAATATTATATCTCACCATGGCAATCGAGAATGAAGTTGGAAGTTTTTAGATCAAATTGAGAAAAAATCGTTATCTAGGGGGTTTATATCAGCTGTTTAATCTCATTTAAGATGAATTGAAGCTCAGACCCGTCTCCAAAAGTTTTCTAATTGAAAAATTTAAAAAAAAATGTTCAGATCGAAAAAAAAAGTTTTCTATATTATGAAGATTCACCAGTTTCTTGTTTGTACCTCCGGACACCGTGCATATCGTTCGTCCATTTAATTAGTCAGACATCTCTAGGATATTTACAATAGAACTATAAATCTCCAGCTTGTGCACCTATGCACAGTAATATCAACTTGGCTATGTTCTGCAAAACACTCGCCATGTAGGACGTAATAAAGGTTAGTAATTTATAAACAAACTTTACAACAATCTATTCGTGTTTATCTTTATATAATGATAATAACAAAATTTAACGATTTAACGGCTTACACTTTCTTATATTTTGATACTATCGATATAATAATATCATCGAACTCAATTGTCCTTTATCTTATCTAGCTGAAGTCCTCGGCGATGCCAAGGCTTTTTACACAGAGTTTTCGAAATCAGATGTAGACAGTGACCTGCCTCTTGTTTTGAAGGTCACGTGTGCAAAATTTCATCAACCTCGGCATAAAACTTTTTGCATTAAAATCCACACATACAGACATTCTCCTTAACCAATTTACACAAAACCTTGACAAATTACATACCTTAACCTTCCTCATGAATCACTCTTATCTATTGGTGAAAACCGCATGAAAATCCGTTTATTAGTTTTTGAGTTTATCGCGAACAGATAGACACGGCGGAGAACTTTAATTTTCAATATTTAGAGATTGTATGCAAATCTACAGTTTTATGCCGAGGTCGATGAAATTTTGCACATATTTGATTTCGAAAACTCTGTTAAAGCCCGGGCATTGTCCTGGACTTCAGCTAGTTCGTTAAATGTACTTACTAGCTGGTTCCCGGCGTGCGTTGCAATGCCATATTCAAAGAACTACATTGTTTCTCCCTGAATTACCTTTCTCGTGCGTGACCGTTTCTCTCCCGCGCCCCTTCCTAGCTAGATTTATAAATTATAGCCTATATGTTTTTCTGATGTATGAGCTATATTATTGTAAAGTTTCATTAAAATCCATTCAGTATTTTTTGCGTGAAAGATTAACAAACACACATACATCCAAGCAAACTTTCGCGTTAATAATATTAGTAAGATACGAGTATATGCCCAATAATTGCTTCGAAATGGCTTTTTTGCAGATAGTCAACAACGCAACAGTTAGAGTATTGCAATTATTGATTTGTTATTCTCGACTGATAGAACGCGCACTGCAATCAGTCATCAGACGCTAATGGTCTTGAATGAGCAGGTGAGGTTAGGTTGGGTCCACCAACTTAAAGCCTTCGTTACCTTGAGAGGTAGCGCCTACGGCCGTGACAAATTTATTTATCGACCAACGAATAAATTAACAACGCTAACAGTATGAATTGTTGTTTTTTTAATTGATAACTTCACCAGGTAAATATGAAAAAACTAAGAATTTTGATGACAGGAGATAAACATTTTGGCCATTGGCGTACTGTCCACAAAATTAAAAATTAAAATCTATGCCTGCAATTGAAGAAGAAAATGGTGTATTTTTTTATGTGAATACGTCACAAGAGTCTTAGTTGCTCCCGTCTGGAGCCAGTGAGACTACGGCATCTCAAATTGGGGTATGTTGTGAGGCTGAAGGTAGTGGGGAGGGGAAGGAAATAGGGAGTAGGAAGGTAGGGGAAGTACCTGGTTATTCAGATCTGGTCACCAAACACGGCTAAAGCCATTTCAAGCAACGTTTCAATTCTGAATGGTGGTCTTAAACCTATCTAGTATCTTTTACTCTGGAACGTGCACAAATACACTATACATATATTATTTTAAATTAATTAATTGTTAAATAACACAAATTAATCAAATAAAATTTATTTGCCCACGCCAAAATTCGATCCCGCGACCTTCGGATTGCGAGTCAAGAGCCTCACCGCTTGACCACGCGTACTAATACTAATGATTTTTTTTCTCCATAAATCAGTGAATTATTTTTTGTTATTTTTTGTACAAATCACAAGTGCGCCCCACGGGCAGCCACCTCTGATCTGGAGTCCCAAAATACCTGAAAAACCCTCGACTTTGTGCAGAAACGCGCGGTCCATTTGACAGATTATCCTATCTTAATAAACGGATTGCAATCTTTAAAGCACAGGCTTTCAGTGGGAATGCTGTCCTTAGTATACCGGTATTTCAATGGAAGATGCTCCGAGGAACTGGCCTCATTTATTCCTTCGGCACCGGTTCACAGTCGGGAAACACGCCAAACGCGCGCCCTACTCTGTTGAAATTTGTCACGTGAGAACGTCTACGACTCGTTCTCGAGTTCGACAGAACGGCTGCGTATTTTTCGGCCTGTCTTTCTTCCCTCTTTCAACATTGGTCTCTTCAAGACCCAGCTTCACTCCTTTCTTTCCACCAAAAGACCTTCCACACATGATTCCCAAAGATGACATATTAATGGGAAATTATTTTTCTCAGGGCCTCCTGTGTGGAGTTAATGTAAAAAAAATCATTGACGACGTGTTTCCTTAATGTGATTCGTTTTCTGTCTTAAGTAAGATAATAAATTGGCTATTTTTATATACTCAATGCACAATATTCTACCCGAACTTGAAAACTGCACACACCTACCTTTGGTCATATATCGGTGCACACCATTACTTGTGGCGTATTATCGTATCAACATATATATTAACTTCTTGCCCATTGCCACTTTTTTTTCAATGTTTTCCATCAACTCATTATGTGTATTATTTACTCTGCTGGTACGCGTTTGGTTCATTCACGTTCATACGTGTTCTTCTTTTATTCCGCCTATTGACATTACCGACTCGATTGTTTAATTGACACGTCGCGTCGTGTTGAATCAGGAATTCTTGATTGTTCGTGGAAAGTTGGAACAGACCGATTACAATCCTGTCATGTCTTCCTGGGACGCCCCCGACTTTCTATTTCATCCACATGTTCCTCGTACTCCTGAAATATCAAACCAAACCAAAGAAAGGTTATTTTTTTAATCTTGTGCATTATGCTTACATTGACCACACACACTCTTTTCGGACCACCTCATCCGTAATTAGGTCATACACGATTCTACGTACACTCTCCTCGGGGTCGAGAATCGCATTTCTACTATATTCAACATGACAAAGACTGTAGACTGTCAAAACTTTAATTATTAATTATCGTATCGTGAAACAATACAATACACAAGGAAGAGCTTATTGTTTGCTAATTGTTATTTTTGACAGTTGTCACGACAATAGCGTGTGCAAATTGATATGCGAAGGGTAGACCCACTCGTATTGCCACTTAGTTATTTTTTCAAGGCTTTCGATTGTGAATAAAGTTCTTGACTTCCCTTGTGGTCCCATAATCTCAATAATTAACACCAGTGCTATAACCCTCGGAGTTTTCTGTCTGCCTAGGTCTAAGGATATTTATGAAACGCTTCCAATTATGCTGTTTCACTCCAAGCTCATAATAGGATACAGTATTCGACTCCAAACCTTCCATTCAGATAAATGTCTCCCAACACTCCTTCATCCTGTAAGTTTATTATCTTCTTCTTCGTGTGCCCTGCCAGGTCACACGATCGGGATCAGACGATCACTCTGGAAAATGTATCTCTACCTTGCTCTGCCCGGTATAGCTCCTCCACACTTCCAAGACATTTGTCTCCTACCAGGCCCTTTAATATTAATTGGAGTACCTAAGTGATATTTCTCCCCTCGAAGTACGAGTATGTGACCCAGATATGAAATTTTCCTAACTTTTACTAATATCAGCAGTTCTCTAGCCTGCTCTAGCCCGCCTGAGAATTTCTGTGTTGGTGATCATGTCGGTCCTGAATTAGTTTATTATATGGAAGTCTTTTTGATGGTCAACTATTTTCCAGCCTTGCTAAAATACTGGCGTCCCACAGGGATCGGATCTGTTTCCGACTTTATTTTTGTTGCACATCAGCGATATTTTGACATGCGCACCAATTCATTGTTACGCGGAAGACAGTACAGTTCATGATACCTTTCTGTTTGACAAGCCCCAAAGGGCAGACAAAATCCAAAGGCTCAGAGGGATTTGAAACAGTGAATGGACGGTTACCTCGAGAGGGTTTCCGAGAGTATTTGCCAACAACCATTATGTGTTTTATGTATTTTTGTTTGTAAATCATTGGCACTCATGATGATGCGAGATAATTCATAGTCCATTAGTGGTCAAATAATATCCTCATCATTTGATTCGATTTTTATTGCTTACCTAATCAATAAAATATGGGTGGAACCAAATATTACATTAGCAGGTTGATTTTGTCTCGTTGAGACAACTTTTTGTTGTTTATTAGCATAACTTCTATTTTGAATGCAGTCCCAACGACGGTCTATCTACCTGTTTACGTGCTTAGTAATATAATATCTGAATATACATAGTATGTACATACCGAATATGGAAATGTAGGTAACTGACAATAATATTTATTGCGAATGTTAATACCAACTAGTGGTATGAAACGTCATCTTTATTGATTGTTTCATTTCTAATTTTGATACTACTGGTTCATTTGTAATTAGGTGACAACTTTGGTCCTGCTGCTGAGAACTCTGTAATGTTTTTTTTTTTAAATTTGTATTATTATAATTTATCAGACGGTCACATCACAGTGGCGTGCCAACATGCGAGCGCGGGATAGAGAACGAAGACTGTGGTCGTATCTTTGTCTTCGTCTTCGTCCACGGCCCTCTCTTGTACAACCATCTCGTGTAGAAGTTGTGGAACTACTATATTAGTGTAGTTGTATCTAACAATAAATATTAATAACTATTGAAACTGAAAATCGCTTGTCATTATCAAAGTTGTAACTGAATGTTAGACATCTTATTTTTTTACATAAAATACTTAATGACTTTTAATAAAAAAAATAAAAAAAATAAATAAATAAAACCAATTTACTTAATAAACAATTAGATTTGTCTAACACCCCGATTTTTAAAATATTTCCATTACCCCCACCCACGTTCACCCCTCCCTCTTAGACACCTCCCTCATCGCCCCCACCTAAGTTGATATTCTGTCTCCCTCTTCTAATTTTACTTATAAATACCATGTTTTTCTGTATTATGTTCAATATATTTTTATTCACCCCTGAGGAAGGTTCAGTACGAACCGAAACCGGTTGGATTAAAAAATAATAAAGTGGAATTGAAACAAAGTTATTTAATTGTGTTTATTATAATTATGTATTCCCACAAAGTGTTTGCTACATATCAAGATTAGATAAATAATACATTATACCTAAATTAAGTTAGTAAATTATTGAAGGAGAGGGGTGTGTGAGAGTGTTTGTATGTGTGAGGGTGCGCGTGTGAGGGTGTGGATGTGTGTGTTATGTGTGCGAATTCAGTGTGCTAAAAATGTTTTTTCTTAAATAGAGGGAGGGAATCAAAGAATATATCGGTATTTGTGGTTTTTTGAATTGAGTTGAATCTTTGAAGGATGCGGGAAATGGGGGAGTTGGCTGCAGCGTTCGTATTATTACTGGTTGTGTAAAAAATGTTGGTGTGGCGATTTCTTTTAGATGGGATGGGATTATGCTAACATTGATGTATTAAGGTATGTTATTATAGCCTGTTTGTAACTGTATTCCACGGAATTGAACACATCTACACTTCTTAGAAATTATTGCCAACGGCATGCAATCTAGGTTTAAGCGAGTATCTAAATGACTCGTTCCTGATAAATTGTGGCTTCAAATAAGAATAATTTTAGATCGAGTAATCATTGTTGGTTGTTCGTCTAAATCTGAGGTATTTCAATCTAGATTCTGAACATCTAAACAAAGAGAACTTAATATTATCCATGTAATTATAAGCAATGTGTCCTGTTGGCATTTGGCCATGTCTCTTTAGGGAAATCGCAGAAATTTACACATTCATATTATAATAATTATGTTGTGGTTGACGGCCACTCGCATTATTTATTGCCACCGAAATATACACTATACCAGCGGTCGGCAATTGGCGGCCCGCGAGCCAAATGTGCTCCGCAGGGCCAGAAGGGAGATTCTCTGAACGGACGATTATTCCTTCCCAACATACTTGGCGCACCATCGTTCACAATCATTTTTTTTTTCATATCTAGTTCTTGTAAATAAAACATAAATGCAAAATTTTAAGAATGAGCAACGCCCGAGTGGGATTCAATAATTATATACAACGCTACTAAGTCGCTGGTATTGATATTTCAAAATATGTAATGATCACTTGAAAAAATTGTGGAAAAAAAGAGTGGAAACAAATAACTACTACGCCACCGACCTGTCGAGATACGTAATTTTCACCAATTTTTTTTTCGCCTGCGGCGCTTCTTCTAGGCTTTCTCTCTTATCTTTTTATACAGAGGGGAGGGTCGAAAAAATATATACTTCAAATAAGGTGGGGAAGCTTTACGCTATACGATGTTACTAGGCACGAAACGAAGCACGATGATGACGTGCGATCAGACGGGCAGTCACAAGTGCATTAACTGAGCAGACTCGCACGCGCACGACTGACGTCGACGGTCGCGTGGCCCTACAAAAAAAAATTCATGCGGCTCGCCACCAAAACTAATTGCCGACCGCTGATTTATCCACTCTTGTGTACAATTTTCCGTAGGACCATAATCGCTTGATTCTTGGAAAAATGAACACAGTTTTTTTACTCCAGAATTTATGCTGCGTTTGAATCATCAATTTGAATTTTTATATTGGCAATAAGGAAAATAATAGCCTATAAAATAAATTTATTTTCTTAAAATGCTGTTTTCTTCTTCTTTTACTTGTTATAGATTGACAAATAAAAAAACCTCCAGAATTCATAGAGGTGTAACAGGACATACCCGATAGACTAACTGCAAAACTCCACCATTATAGCAAAATGATATCTAGATTTTTTTACTCCAAACTAGCTCTGGAATTGCTGATTCACACTCTCGCTAATTTGTTCGCTTTTGGGAACAGCTCATGTCGGTCTCGTAGAAATGGTTGTGTCTCCTTTACTATCATGGCGAGAAATGTGATCTAAAAGATATTAGAAAGAGAAAACCCCAAGCTTCATGCTCAAATCTAAAAGTTAATCAGATACGTTTTAAGATTTTATTCGTGCCGTGTTGCGCTACCTCCTTCTTTAGCCAACGTTTCGGACAGCGTTGCAGTATCCATCATCAGGACAGATCCGGTAGATCATCTACTGCAACTAGAATCATAGTTCCATGACTGCAACGCTGTCAACGATTATGGACACTGCAACGCTGTCCGAAACATTGGCTAAAGAAGGAGGTAGCGCAACACGGCGCGAATAACCCCATAAACAAATAAAGAAAATAAAAGTTAATCACTGAAGAAATAAAATGTTCGCGCGTCACCTGTTATATTTATATTTAATAACGCCAGAGCTCACCAGAGTTCCACCTTCACGGGCGTGCGCACATCAAATCACCAAAGTTTCATTTCAATCGGATGACTGGTTTAGGAACGCATAAGGGACAAAGAAAGAAACATTCAATTTTATATATTTAGGGCCGGTTTTATAACCATCCGTTCGTCACACTTGATACCAATTTTAACTAATATTTGGTCTACCCTTTGATTTTGCCATTTTATAAACATTCGCAAGGCTACCGGTCGGTTATGTAGCGGTTAATGCTTTACGGACCGATTTTGGCCAGTTAAATGGTTAACGATCCGTTCGCTGACGTTTTTTGACAGTTTTAAGAAAGAAGTTGTTCTCGGCGCTCTGTTATTTTTATTATATCAAAATCAGTCAGTAACACCAGCCCAGCTTTATTTCTTTTATATATTCAAAAATATTATTATTCAATTTATAAAAACAGTTTATTTATAAACAAGTTCTGCTACTTATGTAATTATTATTACAAAACAGCCGTTTCGTTTAGTTTGATAATCCCTTCAGAAGGCAAAATAGCTGTTATGCGTAATAATAATTTATAATTACATAGAAGAACTTTTTTACAAATAAACTGTTTTTTTTATAAATTGAATAATAATATTTGAAAAAAATTAAAATGGGGTTTTACAAATTAAACTTAAAACAATATACAAACAGTTATTATTAACACGTTTCTAAGGTCTGGGATCAATGCTGCAAGCAGCTGGCGATTTTACAGGAATCTCCAAGTCGATGCATCCGTATAACAATGCAGGTAGTGCATTGTTATATGGAGAGTGACCCAAGTAATAAAACTTTCGGACTAAATGTAACCGATGACCGCTAGTAATGCACATTTGTTTATAATACGTAAAATAAGATAACGAATGGATAGCGGTTGGTTAACGAAAAACGGTTTGTTAAGTAACTGAAATTTGGTTCTTCGTTTATAAAACCGGCCCTTAGATAACCACCAAGGCTGCGTACAATGGTAGTATAATCATTTTTACATTTAAGTCCATTCTTATTTTATTTATCACCTTCTGTTTGTGAATTTTTCAATCCCAAGTCGACCCATACCTTTATTAGGCGAATCGTTATGCCTATTCTAGAAATACATGCTAGCAACTAGCCAACATAGGAATCAAAGGAAATACGCAGCAGTAATTTCTAGAACACATTATTACTAATGTGATTTTAACCTGTTTACCCACAAAGAAAATGTGATGCATATTTCAGGTAGCCTATATATGATATTAATTATTGTATTATGTCGTCACGGAGCTGTGTAACCGTGGAAATCGCTGTTTTCAACGCAAGCGAAATGTTAGATATTTTGTTGCTGTGAAATTTGCTGATTTTTGGGAGAAGGGGTGTAATGAAACTGCGTTATTTTTATATTTATGTAATGTTGGTTCATTTTCGTTAATAATTTCATTTTTAAAAGCTACAAGCCTACATCTGTCAAATCCTTGAAAGTTAACATTTTTGTAATATGCCATTCTTTACGTTTTTGTAAGAATGCAGATCATATCGTCGGCAGAGAATAAAACTTCGACACTGTAGAAAATGCTGGTAACATCATTGATAAATAGGTCCTTGTTCTTCCGGTATTACAATGGAAGATGCTCCGAGAAACTAGCGTCATTGATATCCCCTCAGCAACGGTGCGTGGTCGGGAAACACACCAAACACGCGCCCAACATATGTACACAGTTGATATTTGTCACACAAGAACGGGTCGTTTCTACGACTCGTTCTGGAGTTCTACAGCTCGGCTGTGGAACGATTTGCCGGCCTCTGTGTTTCCTCCCTCCTACAACATGTCCTTCCTCTCCTCAATTATTTTCCTCAGCGCCTCCTGTGTGGGGTTAATGTAAAAAAGAATAATAATAAAGGTCCAATGTGCGAACCTTGTGGAACACCGCTGTTAGCAATAAATTCATAGATGAAAAGTCATTGATCTTAACAAAAGGTAAATAATAATTACTCAACAATGCCAATAAATTGCCACTTATCCCTAATTTTCCAAGCTTATTGATTAGTGTTTGAATAATTTACTAGAAAAAGACGGAGATGTAGATATAGATATTGTCTGTACTACAAAAAGAAAACGAAGTAATCTTCTAAGTCGTCCCTTGTAATTAGTGTAAATGCTCGACAGGCCCAATCCACCTTTCTCTCCAATGATGTGATGACATTATATTTCTTTACGCCCGCAGATCTGTGTCGTTGGACGTTGAGATAATTGTTGCCGAACAAGGTAAACGTGCAACTTGTTTACTACGAGATTGCGAGTTACAATTAGTCTCTTCCGGACAATTTTTTGTTATTGTGTCGCGATTTATACCTCTGCACTTCTGCAGATGGATGAAACCCGATCAACTGGGAATTGTTATTGAAATAATTATCTTTTATATGGTTACAGTGATAAGACAATTTATAGATATTAAGTAATATTTTATGGTGGGTACCTATGTCTATGGTCATAGAGATATCCTATTTATTATAAAGACGAAAGTTTGTATGGATGTATGTTTGTTACTCTTTCACCCAAAAAATACTGAATGGACTTTAAAAATTCTTTCACTAATAGAAAGCTACATTATTTGCGAGTAATATAGGCTGTATATATTGATAAGCTCTGGCGTTATGAAATTATTTATTATACGTTTATTGTCTAGACGACAAGCATAGCGTTGTTTGGTAACTACAATTAATTATTTGACGTGCGCTGTCATTTTGTTATTTATTTTGGTTACTATAGAGATCCCTTTGACAATTAAAGTTACACTAATCTATATATTTTTTTTCTTTATTTTTTTTTCTTTATTTATTGCTTTGAATGGTTCCATCATTTGTGGTTTTTTCGACCACCATGCCCGTGTTATGGTGGTATAAAATAAAATGATTATAATATTAGTATCGACCATCATAACACGGGTATGGTGGTCGATACTAATATTATAATTTTTTTATTTATTTTATTTTATTAGGAACATTTACAGGTTAATAACATTACATGCATTAAAGAAAACAATAAATTATAATAATTAGGTTACAACCCAATAACAAATGTTCACATCATGCCCAAATAATAAATAAAAAGTCAATAATTATTAACTTTTTTTTGCCTAATATTACAGAGATAGAAACTAGATAAACAATTTAAACATAGTCTATATATACTGTCTAATACTGTGTGATACATAAAAGATACATACAGGGTGTTAATGGACGTACTTGACTAACTTAAACCAGTGATTCCTGACATTATTTGGAGTAAAAAATGTAAATGAAATTTTGGTCTCCGGTGACATTTTTGATGTTTTTTTTTTTCAACTGTCCCGTTGGCGTCATGTATCTTTTCTCGGAAGATTTTTCAATGTGGATGAGTGTTTCAGGCTGTTAATTATTGCTTATAATAAAGATTATTATCAGTCTAAGAAACCTTTGGTTTTGAAACTAGTTACCGACGGATGGTTCGGTTTCGGTTTCGGCAAGTTTCGGCAAAAAAATCTAGGTTCGGCATCAGTTTCGGATTCGGCAGATTTTCTGCCGAACCTTCGGTCGCACCGAAACTCTGCAAAAACTCTGCAATAAATTTAGTCTTAAGAATGTTATGATTGTGAACGCAATTTAAATTAAAATACTCAATTAATGAGGTCCTTCCTTTATAACGTAGGTAAGTGTTGACTATTGACAAATTATTGTTCCAAGAAGTAGTTAACATGTTTGTTAATATTTTGTAACATCAAAAAAATTTTTTTTTTTTCACATACTTTAATTAATGTTTTTTTTATTTTTTATTTCATGTAACACATGTTAACTGTTTTTATAAGTGTAAAAAATAAGCCAAATTTCAGTAAACAATAGATTTTTAACGTGTCTAAAAAACTTTCGGTTTCGGCCAAAACTGAGACAGCTACCGAAGATTCGGTTTCGGTAGAAAGTCCTGTTTCGGTCGGACACTATTTGAAACGTATTAAATTTTTGTTTCAGTAAAAGGGGTAGTTGCCCGTAATATGGAAAAATAATTAGTTGAAGGTATGTCCATTCTAAAATTTTAAATATGAGATTGACAAATACGACGGTTTGACAGAAGGTGGTAATAGCGAAATTGGTTAACGCGCACGTCCCGTTTAGACGAGAGGAGGTTCGAGTCCCAGTTGCGACCATTGTCTTTTTTCTGAGTTTCTGTGTCTTGTTCTCTTTCACATTTTAGATTATTATTGTTATCTTCTTCTTCAATGAAATAAAATTTGTATACGCACGCCGGGTTTTGATCCCGCGACCTTCGGATTGTGAGTCAAAAGCTTTACCCGTCGGCCACGGCGGCCGTATATGGATGGTATTTTTAGGGAAGGGAAGGAGAGAAGTTCTGGGAAGAAAAAAGGTATGAAGGGTGGGTATATAGCGAGGATACGGATTGATTGATGTACCAGGCCTTATAGCCGTTTTACACCATCTCTTTTCAGCCCGATTCCAATTAGAGACCCAAGTCAACATTTTTCGCTTTATGCGATCGCTATTTTCATCTCTATTTTCATATCTACGATTTCAGTTGGCATCACAGCAAACAGCATGTTTCATATGTTGTTTGCAGTGAAGACAATTGAAATCATAGATATGAAAATAGCGATCGCGTAAAGCGAAAAATGTTGACTTTGGTCTCTAATTGGAATCGGGCTGAAAAAAGAGATGGTGTAAAACCACCGTCAGTCACCGGATAGCAGAGTACAGTTGGGACTAGGGTTGCCAGCTCACGTTTTATGTATTAGAGGATTTGATACGATTAAATAAAGGACAGGATAAAAATAAAGGACATCAATATTTTTTTAATAAAATGCTCTTATGGTATCAGTAGCGACATTTATTAATAATAAAAAAAAAACAATGTTATTACGCAATGTAACGTAGTTTGTCGTTAATCGAAGCCAAGTAAGTAGTACCACCATAATTAGTCTTTTTGCGTTTAAAAGTATAGTTCGTATTACTTTTGGCTGCTCTAAAAGCTTCTTCGTTTTCTATAATGAAATTATAAAATTGTTTGCATTTCATGTTGACGTTCGAGTTTACTTGTAGTTCTGCTTTTACAGTGTCAATATGTAACTTATTTCGGTTTTTGGTCCACGTATTTGTACACAAGAAAAAAATACTTTCGGCTTGGGCGTTAGAAACTGGGATGGAAAATAGTATTGTATTATATTTTTGAATGTAGCTATTACTTTGTGGTTATCCATTATAGAAAAATGAAACAATACAACTTTGTAAAAACCACTTATATAATGTGCAAATCCGACCGGTTTCGGAACAAACGTTCCTTCGTCAGGGAAAGCTTATACTAATTTGACAGTTTCCAACAATGTTTTATTATGGTAGGGGGTGGAGCCGTTGTTAGTTGTTAGTTTTTTGTTTTGTTTTCCACCTTCCATTCCATGATACACCGCTTAGTAAATGTGCCAATGTCTAATAATAATTTCCTTTCTGAACTTTCTATAATAAAACAAATTGCTATAAATAACGGATATGAACCAAAATTAATTGATAACATCCTAAATAAAAAACTTAGCAAAATTTCAAAAAATAAATATCTATACAATTCTAATAATATTAATGATAAAGAATGGCGTAAAATTTTGTATATTAATAATTTTTCAGTTCAATATTGAAAATATCTCCCTTCTAATATTAAACCAGCGTTTTATACAAGAAATAATATCGGTAATTTTTTGAGAAATACTAAAGATAAAGACCGTAAATTGACTAATTCCGGAATATATAAACTCAAATGCAATGATTGTCCCTCATTTTATATTGGAAAAACAACTCGTAATTTTGAAATCAGAATCAAAGAACATTTAAGGTGTCTTAATAATAATAATTTTTCTGAGTTCGCTAACCATATCATTGAAAATAACCATAGTTTTGAAAAAAATACAGAGATAAATATTCTTCATATTAATCATAAAGGAAAACGTTTAGATAACTTAGAAGCTTTGGAAATTAAAAAAATCCCTTAAAAATAATGAATCTATTATCAACAAACAAAAAATATTGTCATATAGCCCAATCATGGATTTGTTCCCCTACCCACCCACTCTACACTAATACCTACCCACCTAATCTATATTATTAACTAACAACGGCTCCACCCCTACCATAATAAAACATTGTTCGAAACTGTCAAATTATTATAAGCTTTCCCTGAAGAAGGAACGTTTGTTCCGAAACCGGTCGGATTTACGCATTATATAAGTGGTTTTTACAAAGTTGTATTGTTTCATTTTTCTAGTATTGTATTATTTTTAGCAGATTCTTGTATTCATCCGTAGATTTGAGAAACTGAATCCAATTTTCAAGAACACTTTCACACTTCTTATCGTCTATAATTTTCGTCGGGAGAGGCTTTAATATACAGAAACCACGCTTATTCATTTTTTTCCAAATTAAAGGACAAAGTATTGTCCTCTATTGAAGATTTCAAATTAGAGGACAAGATCAATTTTTGGGTCTGAAATACAGGACATCCTTTAAAATAAAGGACGCCTGGCAACTCTAGTTGGGACTGTTGTTCGGTATTTACATTTAAATAAAAAATGTCACTTTGACCTCCACCAACTTTCATCCACTATGCGAAGAAGAAAATGCATATAATTCCGTATTTTTACTGTAATACTTTATTTCTGAGCTATCCAGTCCAATCCATGATTGAAGTCGCAATCTTTCTCTAGTGGTGATTGGTTCTTTACCGGATTTGGGCGACCAACTCCGGCGAATTCACGGCTCGCTGCCTTCAGGAGAAAGTTGGTAGAGGTGGAACATAATAATGCGCAACGAGTGTTCAATTGTATAATTATTATGTAAGATGGTGATGTTAACTAACACGAAGCTTGCACTGAAAAATCTTTTCAAAAATGCTGCTCGTAAAGTAGTTATTGATGGAGATATTGACTGATTGCTTTTCGTTAAAAATAAATAGGTGCAAGACGGCGTATTTTTAGCGATTTTCATGAATTTTTTTAAAACGTAAGGAATATATAATTTTTATTTATACTTTAGTGTCATTTTACACATATATTCAAGAGTATATTCTAAAATTTTCAAATATTTTCCTAAAAAAATAACGGAGATATCAGCTGCCGCGCATTGTAGGTCGCCATCCGGCTGGGCAATTTGTGTAACTCCTAGAGGTCACAATTTTCACTTGAAATCAATTTTTCAAGAAAATTTACCTTTTGAAGTAAAACTTATTTACGCACGCTTGACTTGAGGAGTAAGCTGGTGAATGCGTGACGAGAGCGTTATGAAAAGCGAGGCGAACGGTAGTTGAGATGGAGATATAAGTTAGTGAAGATAGAAAGAGAGAGAGAGTTAGTTTCGTATATTTCTGTAGCGGCAAGAGAGAGAGGTGCGAGCACACATTTTCTTTCTCGCTTTATCTCATACCAGTTACGTTTCGTATATCTAAGACACAGTGCAGGCCTTTTTGTCTGTATCACACTGTAGGAGCAAGAGAGCAGTGCGCACATTTTTTTCTCTCTTCCTATCAAGTAGATGGAGCTAAAGGAGTTGTACTTCAGTCGTGTGGTCTAAAGCACACTCGTTTTTTTTATAAGTGTTTCTTCTATTTGAACCTCACTCCTCACAAAAAATTGAAAGTTAATCGTTTTTTTGATAATAAGAAAATTTTGTACAATTTTTTACAATTATTTTGTAGGTTTTTGTGCAATAAAAAATAGTTAATATAAAGGTACTGTTTGGGATTGAGGTTCAAATAAAGCGTATTTATATAAATAAACTATGTGCTGTTTGATAACAATTGATCAAAAACTGTAGGAGCTAGAGTGTACACAAATTCGAAAAAAGTAGTTTTGAGAAAAACGCGTTTGAAAAAAAGAGTGATAGTAAAAGGTAGAAGTAGTTCGATCGAGGGACACTCACTCATACGCTTATAACTTTTAAACGGCGTGGAATTTTGGTTTAAATTTTTCAGAATTTATTTTTTAATAGTTCTACTACCGATTTATGAAAAAAAAAGAATTTTTTGAAGCCTCTACGCCTATTTTCCCCCTTAAGTTTGAAATATTTATGGTTGAACCACTTTATTTGACTTCATTTTGGGAGGACGGTATAGGTACCGATGATGTACCGAATCTTTTACAGTACCACTATTGTGTGGAGAGTTAAAAAAAAAGATGTGCTCCCAAATTCAATTGTTGGACTTATTTGAGATTTGTACAGGGTTAGCTGCTGGTGAATATCACTAATGAAGAATATGCTGGTCCGGGGCTAGCAGATTCTTTATTAGTGATTGTGCAATTATTACGTAAAAATTACTTTAACCATTATATACGCTTCATGGGGCGTCCAGCCATATGCAAAATTCTGAAGAAATTTCTTATTCGTGTCGTATTTTCTCCTTGTTTTCGGTGTGAGGTTTTTTAATCCCCGCATTATTAATGGCATGCATTTATGCATTTTACAAATGTACCGTATGCAGTAGGTAGTGTCCTTGACATTATCCACAAAGGTCAAGTCAAGCGTGTAGTGTATTGAATCGATCTTTCTCCCGGTTTATGCAAGCAACGTTTTCTTTGCTGTTATTTTTTTTTTTTTACTAACAGCTGCTTTTACCACTCAAACTGAGCGATCACTAAGTTAAAATATTGTTCGGGCGCATAATCTAGGTGTCACCAAAGCAACTGGGTTCGATTTCTTCCAGCGGTACTGATTTTATATAACTAAATAACACATTAATGTGATATCTTGCACTATCTGTTTATTAAAAACAATTTATTAATAGTTGAACTTTTTTTCAGTTGTACTTATCTATTATTCAATGAAAAATAATGAGACGTTAGAATATATTCAGCTTTATTAATAAAAAATCGTTTCCCAACCGTTCAACGGGGTTTTAGTCACACATTGTGTAAAGACTCATTGGTGCTAATAAAAAAATCTGTAATGCAGCGGTGGTAATTAAATAAAATCCACAATTGCTTATGGTAAACACAATTAGTCTTTATTTGCAGTAGGTGCAATCAATTTGCAAGTATGACACTGTTCAATAATAGTAAAACAGTTCATAACTATAACAATAACTTTATGGGTTAACAATAAATATATTTTTGAATGTAGCTATTACTTTGTGGTTATCCAAAGTTGTATTATTACAAAGTTGTATTGTTTCATTTTTCTAACAATAAATAGCCCAAATGCACCACTTTCCCCATTTGCTCGTTACACCTTTTAACAAAAGGCTTACGGAAGATGCGCGGATAGACCCGGAAGGCATCTTAACCTTCTCGAGATGCCACCTGACCTTATATCTGTCAGACGATCTGTGGCATCTAACCAATAACATCCCTCGCCCCTTAGAAAGGGACGAAGCGATGCGCGAATGGGAGATATTCGGGATTGAAAACTTATCAATATACTTGTACCCTCGAAAATAATTAGATTTGCTACAGTTACTCTTTTTTTTAATCCGGCAACACTTCATTTTGCTTCCCACTCATGCGCAATACCGCGCGCTCTGTGCCCTGCGCATTATTTGGTGACAGATATTATTTATGTCATGTAATCTCTACACAAATCGTGTTTTAGTTCATAAATGAATTTGTTTTGAATTTAATTGCCATTTTCAAAATTGGAATCGGTTGTCTATACTAATATTGTGATAGTACCTAATTCTAAAAATATTTTAACAGAAATTTATTTTAATTGTCAATTTAACGATTGCAACTGATGTGTCAAGAATTAGACTACATTTTTCAAGTGTCTGCGCTCTTGTATACATTGTTTCTAATCGTGTTAGCGAAACCAAATAAATTGTGTAAACTTTATTACATTACCAATAATTATATTTATTATCACAACATGTACTGATATTTAGCGTCAAAGGTCGAAGAAGTGCAAGCTTCAAGTGTACTCGGTGTGTTATTTCGTTCAAGATTAAACAACTCAGCAGTGGTAATTCTATATTATTAGTATGGTTCATTGTCGGTTGGTTAGTCTTTACCACGCGATGCGCGATGGTTTGAACTTGGGGCTTCGTGTAATATTTCTGTATGTAGAAACTTGTGAAAACCTTGCACGAATTCTGGTATACGTTATTATTGACCCTTCGAATACTTTTGCCAATCAAGGTTGGCGCGCAAAATTCCTGATTTTTCCCATATATTGTAAATGTACCTTTATATTGGTTATTTTTTTATCCCTTTGAAAAAATAAAAAATGTTCTAAAATCTAAATAAAATAGTCTTTCCGGTGTGTGTTTTAGAAATTAATAATTTTGTTTCTAAATATTTAAATTTTGATATTGAAAATGTAAAGTGTCTCAAAAATACATACCTGCGGATTCCCCGAAAAAGTACGTGAAATAAAAGAAACCCAAAATTTTAAATTCAGATTCCTTTTCGAAAATCATTATCATTACATAGTATAAAATGAAGTCGCTCAAAATCTATGTGGGCATAGATCTTTTAAACTACGCAACGGATCTTCATACGGTTTTCACCAATAGACAGAGTGATTGAAGAGGAATGTTTATATGTATAATACATGTAAATTATATTAGAGAAAAGCCGAGAAATTCAAAGAAAACATATTTTTGTGCGATTTAAAACGGCTGGCGGGCCGTACTATAGTCACTTTTGAAATTCGTTCTACGGAAGAAATTGTAACATAGATGTCCTAGAGTAAGTAGGTATCATTCATTACATAGTATAAAATGAAGTCGCTCAAAAGGTATGTGCACATAGATCTTTTAAACTACGCAACGGATTTTCATGCGTTTTGCACCAATAGATAGAGTGATTCAAGGGGAAGGTTTATATGTATAATACATGCTTATTATAGTAGAGAAAAGCCGAGAAATTCAAATATTCGGGCAGCGGGCAGCTGGCAAGTGGGTGGTGTGGATTTTATAAAGGTTGGGTAATGGCGTTGTGTTTCGTTAGCCACAGCAACGTGTGGCCGGGTCTGCTAGTTTTTAATTAAACTGTCACTTCACTTTTTATTATATTCATACAATTTTATTTTAAAATTAAATGTTAAACTTTGTTGTTATGGTTGGGGGTACAAACAGATTTATATTACTGTAAGATAATGATGATTGGGTTTGTAAAATATCTAAACAATATAGATCATTATATTCCTAAGGCAATGAGAAGCATTATTTGTGTTTCTTTCTAACATAATTTCTAACAAATATTCGCATGACAGGAAGAGAGACATCTAACTTTTAATAATGCACGATCCCTCTGGGACAATTTGGGTCTCTTCTTATTATAACGGCGTATGATGTTTTGGGACAATTTGGGTCTCCTGTGATTAAACGGGTTAAAATAACATTTAAAAAAAATAATCGTTATTTATTATTCCAAGCTAGCTTCTTCGATTTACAAAGCGGCTTTACTTGTTGGTTTATTATGGTGTTGTTACGAACACGCAAGTCAAATTTTGCTAAAACATTTATTGGATTATCGACACCTCTGCCATAGGTCACCCAAGTGCTTCACTTTGTTTGGTGACTTAGTAGGAGTGCCCGGGTTAATGGGGTGGGGTTTGTCTAGGTCGAACGAAAATGAGACACGGTGAACGTATGTCTGCACCAATTATAATTAATGCATAATTATAATAAATCTCCCCACACGTATAAAGAAAATGAAACGCAAAGAAACCGTAAGTAAGTGGAAAAGTAAGAAAATCACAAAAACTGCAAGTCCGTACACAACGCCTTCTCTGATACCGACAAAAACAAAACACGGACAGCTTCATTGTGTTATTTTTAACTTTATAAAAAAAAAACAGAATTTAATTCAGCTAATAAGTTACCACCACAGTTATTGGTTCTGAGGCGATACGAAGTTCGTCGGGTCAGCTAGTATAATATATTTATTACTACGTATAAAATGATAATCGGAAAGAATATTAATTTTCCTCATATACAGATAAGTCAAGCCCTTGCTATTTGAATAATACGGAATAGAATAATAATTTCCGCTTTACGGTGCTGTAGCTGTAGGCTATAGTAATAGCGAAAATGGTGCTAAACGTCACGCATGACCGGTTTTGCCTTCTCGTCATCGTCGGATTGTTACGTCACACTAAGGAAGGATTGCCACGCCGGTGTTGCCACAAGAAATAATCTTTATTTTTAACGGCGATCCAAAACGGCTCATCCAAGGTTTTGAATTTTTTTTTTTTGTGTTTAAGAGGGAATTTATTTTTAACGGCGATCCAAAACAGGTCATCCGATGTTTTGAATTTTATTATTTTTATTTGTGTTTAAGAGGGAATAACCAGACAAAACCGGAAATATGTCATTTTCAAATTTCAACGGATTGACTCTTTTCCACGAAAAATTATAATATGATTTCGAAAGACTGTCATTTTATCTAGTAAAGCTGTGTTTTAAATTTTGAGAAAATATGTTTATTTTTAGTACGATAAGGTTTTACTGTAGGTCGTTGGCAGTTTTGTTAAATTTTCAATAAAAAAAAATTGTATTATACAACACACATTTCAAATCATATAATCACGCAGTAAAATAAATTATCTGTGAAAGCTATGTTTCAGAATTTTAATTTTAATTTAAATAAAATCATTTAAAAAAAGATCCGCGCACGTTTTTTGTGACGAAAATACTTCAGTTTGTCTATTTATTTACGGTCTTACAAACTAATATATTTAAGATTTTTTTAACATTCTTATTTTGCCTAGGCATTATTGATAAATTATAAATACTAATGATCAAAAATTAATTACGAAAAGTACCTACACAATTTTAATAGTTCACATATCACGCTTTTCAGCATTTTTGAATGTATTAAAGCAATTTTTTTAATAAAATAAAATCGATATCGAGTTATTATTTTAAAAAGATGGTAGGGAGAATAATTAATCTTCGTCGGTTGGAACCGCCCTGTACGATCTCCTACTTTCGACGAAATATGCATTCTCGGCCGCTGGCTGGTTAAGAACTTCAATTATTTTTTTTTTAAATTATGTAAGTCAAATTTAATAATGTAATTTATTAAGTTATACAAGTATTTTTTTTTATTATAAGAATTGTTGCAAATTTGCTTTTCTTGATTTTCTCGGCCCAATATATCTGTAAGAAATGCAAAGAAATTAAAAAATACATGTTTTAATTATGTGAATTAAAATGTGTCCATGCCGAATGTTACGCTACTTATATCGAACAGACTGGAAGGGCTTTCTCAACTAGATAAAACTTCTTAAAAATTCGCTGAATATCTCTTAGTGAATAATCACTTTCCATTGAACAATAACAAGCCTAAATCCTTACATGCCTTTTTTGCCGTCACCGATCCGATCAGATCCGATTTAGATTTCTGGTTTCATCCATAAAATGTTTTCACATTTCTAGTTCTCTGCTTCCTAATAGGTTTATGGTTGAAAGAACGCAGAAAAGCGTGCAAATGTATTATTTTGTTTTGAAGGGATGTCGTGCCGCTTTATGTTATTTACTATGTGCCAAGCTTTATCTGATTTTAGAGTTTTTTGGCATTGCGTGCAATCTTAAAGTATTTAACCTCTGCTGTATAAATACATACCCCCTGTAATAAACGTGTTTTAAATTTTACACAACTGATAAACAAGTATTTATTTATGGTAAACTGCTGTTTTTATCACGCTTCGCGTCTAGCACGTTGAACCGTAATATGTAATAGGGTGGTAGACATCTGACGTTATTATTACGCTACCGTCTGTACGGTTGAAATTTAAGAATCCGACCACCAGTACAACTCTGACGCCGCGCCTTACGCAAAACCGTCTTCGTAAGTTGTGTTTGATACAAATTTACTTTCGTAGTAGAACCAAATTAAAGCAATGCCAAAAGATTGCCCCACCTACGTTAACAGCTAGCGTGAAGAACGTCGGCTGGCAGGCGTAAGTACCATTGGATTCATACTTTCGTGAATCTCTCCGGGCATGGAGAGATGGACGGTAGTGATGGTATGATTATTTTTGTATCTGGCAGTTGTGAATAATAATACCACGTTGTGATTTCTACCACGTGTCTATCTAATATATATGACGTCATTGCCTGTCGCGGTTACTTTGTCCCGGTGACTAGCTGTCACTGGATCCGAAAAACCGGCTACTTTTGGAATCAGTTCGTATCGGATTTATAAAATGGTCACCAAAACTTAAACTGGGCGAAGCCGAACCAAAAGCCGCACGAAGGGCCTAGCAGGTTTGTAACTGCTAGTCTACTCTCAGTATCGCCCACCTTTCAAGTGGAAGGCCATCTTTCCTAATCAAATCGTTGCTTGAAATCGATTTAGCCGTATTTTGTGACCATATCTGAATAGCCAGTTACTTTTCCACCTTCCTCTTTCCCATCTCCTCGCCCTCCCAACTAACTTTCGCATCACCATATGTCCCAATTGGATATGCTTAGTCTCACAGGTTTACACGGAGCTTTTGGGACACTTGTGCGGTATTTGCACAAAAAATAATTTTAAAAAATCCTTAAAAATACTAATTTAGTGATTGGTTTACGAGTTGACTTAGTTCTCAATTCCTTCTATCACAAATAGTTAAACTATTGCACGCGCGAGTAAATTATTATTTTATTAAGGTTATATAGGGTGTTACAGAACGGATGACGTTATTTGGGGCTAAACATGTGACTAAAGTTTTGGTCTCAAAAACAAACAAAAAAAACTTTCCTCCACATATCACTGATCAGTCTGATCACTCATCCGAATTACCGCCCAACCCTTTACCCCGATCCTAACTGTCCAATATCTACTGATTTTTTAAATTTTATGTTTAAAAAGTCATAATGACTAGTGACCAACCGAAGGTTTGGTTTCGGCAAAAAAATCTAGTTTCGGCAACGAAACTCTGCAAAAGATCTCAATAAATGGTAAATTTAGTCTTAAGAATTTTGTGATTGTAAACGCAAATGAGGTTCTTCCTTTATAATATGCATAAGTGTTGATTATCGGCAAATGTTTGTTCTAAGAAGTAGCTAATTTTTAGTTATATCAAAAAAATAATTTTTCACATGCTTCGATTATTTTTATTTTTTATTTTATTAAACTGTCTGTATAAGTGTAAAAAATAAGCCAAATTTCAGTAAAAAATAGATTTTTAACATATCTAAAAAAGTTTCGGTTTCGGCCGAAACTGAGACAGCTACCGATGATTCGGTTTCGGTAGAAAGTCCTGTTTCGGTCGGACACTAATAATGACACCGGAGACTTTTTTCTTTTCTTTTTACATAAGCTCCACACAAAAGGCCCTGAAGAAAATAATTCCCCTCGGGCCTGTGTCATCTTTAAGGACGATCTAGGGAAACGGAGGAGATAAAGTTCTGGGAACGAAAAAGGGATGAGGGGTGGGTATGAATCTGGTGTCAATGTGTCCAGGAGTGATGGACATAAGAATCCATCCCTCCACTGCGGACCTGTAATGGGTCCAGCTGGAAAAGTGTAGGTTAGGTTTCCCTCAACCAATCTATCCCGATTCGGTCCGCCACGCAACCACTTGCTGTGACCTATGGCAGGGGTGTTGGTTATCCAATAAATGGCTCCTAAATTTAAAAAAGACCTACATTTCATTTACATTTTTTACTCCAAATAACAGGATTCAAACAGTCAGGATTCACTGGTTAAAGTAAGTCAACTACATCCTGTAACACCCTTATATTATGTAGATACAAAGAGAGCATGTCGGAACAAAAATCTGACCATCTGCACCAGATGTTATTTAGTGTGCACCTCTTCTGCACCTTTGGCTACCTGACCAAAACTAACCTCAGCCAAGAATATTATTATTTACTCAATACCTACATTATACGAAATGAAAGGAGAGATTCCATATTATGGCGTGTCTCCTCGTCGATGATGAAAGAGATATCTCTGATTATTAGTACCTAAGGAAATTTGTTAGGTATAAAAAACAACAACAAGCGCTAGTTTGTACTAATTTCAGGTCTTCAATATGCTGGTCAGGATCCATTTTTATTTCTAAATACGCAAGCTAAAATTTGTACAATCGACTCAATAAATCTGGTAGGTAGGTGCATTTAATACACATTTCAGTGTTCGATTTTTCGAGGTCCTGAGGAAAATAATTCCCCTCAGGGCCGATGTCATCTTTGGGGATGCTGTGTGGAGGGCCTTTTTGGGAAAGGAAGGAGATGTAGTTCTGGGAAGATCACGGGTATTAGTGGTGGGTAGAAATCTGGGGGTGAGTGTGTCCAGGAGTGACGGACGTATGAATCCATCCCCTCCACTGCGGTGCAAGACGATATTCCGAGAGAGTACGGCTCCCTCATCCATACTTTCCCGATCCGGTCTGCCATTTAGCTGGTGGGCAGATGCATCCGCCGCCAAGACCCGGATAAAACTCACCCCTGTACACGAGCACCCCTGCTAAGTCACCAAACGCAGCGAACCACTTGGGGTGACCTACGGCTGAGGTGTTGGTTATCCAATAAATGGTTGCCGCGGCGGCGGTACCCATACACGCCTCCGAAATTGAGTATTGGTAGAGATTTTTTATTTCACTAAATTCATGGAGCGAGGTTTGTCTAGGTCTTGACTGTGAATGCGTTTGCCTATCTACAGTATGGAAGGGAGACCTGTCCTAGACTTCTCCAGCCGGACTCTCGACCCATCGCCTTGCATCGCAGTGGGAGGGATGGATTCATACGTTAGTCACACCTGGACACATTGATCCCTAGATTCTTACCCACCCCTCATACCTTTTTCCTTTCTAAAACTTCCTCTGCTTCATTTCTCTCCACACAAAGACCTTCCGCACAGCATCCCCAAAGATAACATAGGCCTTGAGGGACTTTTTCCTCAGGATCTCCAGTGTCGAGATAACGTAAAAAAAAAATGCAGAATGTGATTTATTTTCAGAACCATGTGCATTGACAGTTATCAACCACATACCCGCCCCGCATAAGTAACATTTGGCTACTCCTTCAGGGCTCTTTCAAGGACTCGTTATTTTTTTTATAGAACGGCTCTACATTTAAAATTTATCGAAATGTAAATTAAATTTAGAACAATGTGCTTTGGAGGTTATCCACCACTTACCCGCCCTAGTATAAGTAACAGATTGTTACTCCTTCAAGGCTCTCGCAAGGACTTTTTTAATGAACGAATCTACATTTAATTTTGAACGATTCTAGACCTCCAGTGTCCCTGCATACGTTGTTAGTAAGCAGTATGAAAGTGCTAAGCGGGAAATCAAGATACAATAAGTGTTAGTATGACTATAGACAAGATTGGTGATAGTCAACGAGGAGGCAAGCGTTGGGTGATTGTATCAAGCGTATCCTGCAAGCACCTGTAGGGAGGAAGTCACAGTACATAAATAATAAAAGTATAGCGCTGGAAAACGGGTGGGATTCCTCTCCAGTCGATTGCCATTCCTAGCAAGAATGCGCATGAGTTCGATCTAGTCATTAACTACACTCCGCCTCCGTGCCCCTTAGCCGGTTCCTCGGTGGTGCCTTAAAGAAAAGTAAATGGGAGATTGGGTGGAAATGCCCGACGACCCTAAGGAATGTGCAGTGGAGGTATCCACCACTTACTCGCCCTGGTATAAGTAACAGATGGTTACTCCTTCAAGGCTCTCGCGAGGACTCTAATTTTTTTGAAAGAACGAATCTACATTTAAGTTTGAACGAATCTAGACCTCCAGTGTCCCTGCATACGTTGTTAGGAAGCAGTATAAAAGTGCTTACATAATATACAAAATGCGAAAAATATAAAGCAAATCAGGGGTAAAGTTCGGTTTATGGGCGAAATTCCTAAAAAATAAAACTAGTTATTTTTATACCAATTTGGGGTCGGGGAATCCGAATCTGAAAGAATTAGGCGGCGGCAAGCAATATTAACTGAATTACACGACTTTAAAAATTTTTATACACATACAGGAAAATAGCCATTTTGGAAGCATTTTGATTCCTAGAAAATCAAACTAGTTATTTTTATACTAACTATGGGCCGGGGAATCCGAATCTGAAAGAATTAGGCGGCGGCAAGCAATATTAACTGAATTAAACGACGTTAAAATTTTCTATACACACACACATGAAAATAATCATTTCGGAAGTATTTTGACACATGTAGTACAAAGATCATAGAAAAACAAGATAACATAGATGTTTTTACCACACAAAATTAAGTGTTGCCATTAAGCAGTAATATTAATAAGGTAAAATAACATGTTTATATTTTAAGTACTTATTTTTTATAAATTATAAATTTTACTCACTTTTGTATCACAAACCATGTTACATAAACCCGGCGTAGCTGCTAAACTACTTGAAAACAGGGATGTTTTTTTGCCGTGACGCGAGCAGGCGGTATAAAGGGGCACAAACCATGTTACACAAACCTAGCGTAGCCGTTAAACTACTCGAAAACAGGGATGTTTTTTTGCCGTGACGCGAGCAGGCGGTATAAAGGGGCACAAACCATGTTACACAAACCTAGCGTAGCCGCTAAACTACTCGAAAACAGGGATGTTTTTTGCCGTGACGCGAGCAGGCGGTACAAAGGGGCACAAACCATGTTACACAAACCTAGCGTAGCCGCTAAACTACTCGAAAACAGGGATGTTTTTTTGCCGTGACGCGAGCAGGCGGTACAAAGGGGCACAAACCATGTTACACAAACCTAGCGTAGCCGCTAAACTACTTGAAAACAGGGATGTTTTTTTGCCGTGACGCGAGCAGGCGGTATAAAGGGGCACAAACCATGTTACACAAACCTAGCGTTAGGTTAGGTTAGGTTACGGATTTTTAAGACTACGAATTTTCATACTTTTGGTTTAAGAATACGGCCGTTGAGATAGTCGTAATTCATCAGGTTAATGTGTTATGTGAGGAATTATCGTGTCGGAAATTATTGATATAGGGATAAATACTTTTGAGAGCTGGTAACACTGCCGGCACATGTTTTTGTATATTCCTTGTTTTTCTATGATCTTTGTACTACGTGTGTCAAAATACTTCCGAAATGATTATTTTCATGTGTGTGTGTATAGAAAATTTTAAAGTCGTCTAATTCAGTTAATATTGCTTGCCGCCGCCTAATTCTTTCAGATTCGGATTCCCCGACCCCAAATTAGTATAAAAATAACTAGTTTTATTTTTTAGGAATTTCGCCCATAAACCGAACTTTTTCCCAAATCAGGGATAAACTAATTTTAAAAAATACCAGAAAAACATAAAAGGCGGCTGCTCGCAGAGTAATGGCATCTTGCGTATGTTGCAAGCATCTGCAAGAAAAGATAATGAAAACAAGTATTGTGATATGAAGAACGATTGTGTCGGGTGGGATACCTCTCTCGTCATCTGGCAGTACCAGCCAGAATGTGTATGGTGATCGGTCTGCCGTGAATGAATCTCAACGTCCGCGCTCTTTAGCCGGTTTCTCGGTTGTGCCTTGACAATAGTAAGTTGGAAGTAGGGGAACGTACCCGAAGACCCTAAGGATGGAAGCGTCGAGTTGCCGGAGGCAGGGCGGAAGGACGCTGAGTTCGCCCAGCCAAACCTCAGGCCCACACATGTCGCTGGGGGAGGCGCAGATGAGTTGTAAGGATTCCATTCCGAAAAAAAAAAAAATTTTACGCCAATGTATCCAGGAGCGAGGTCTAACTCACCCCCAAAATGGGGAAGTTGACATTACAGAACATTTACAGTTCAGTTTCAGCCACAAGGGTCGGAGCTTATTGTGAAGGAATGTGCAATTGAATATTGCTGAAATGGCGACATATTTGGTTGTTCCTTTTTCATCGCTCTTCTGTGATTTCTACGTGTATCCAATCACAGGGGCCAGCACCTGCCGTTAAAGCATGCGGCCTGCACGCGAACGTGAAAAAATATTGTTTGCATTTCGGGATTGAACGACAAAGGTAACACATTAAATTACCCGCATAGGTGCCACTCTCGTTTGAGTTTTTTTTTAATTCCTCGCCGCAGCTGTCGTAAAATGTGTTTATGAGGAGGATTTTTGCAAAACAGTGAGGGCGACCGCAGTCACTGTTCAACCAATAAGAATCTAAGCCACTACTGTGGGATTAATCATTATTTTAGATTAATCTTCACTACGAATCTGTTTACATTTATAATTTTTTTTGTTATCTGTGATTTTAGTTAGGAAAAACATAAAGTGAGCCATTTTTGAAACTTTTATGTTTGCATTAAAAAATTTTATATTATTAAATCGTCACCTTTCAAAAAAAGTGATTAGTTTTCGGATGCGTTCAGAAATATTCTATTTATTTGGAATTTATGCCCCCCACTTAACCCCCCCCCCCCCTCCATACCCGTTACATTCATTTTTCAAACAGCTCGCGAGCCACATTTTAAAACGTAACAATCAAACAAGGCAGTAAATTTTAACTATCGAAGGGATCTCCACAGTAACCTAAACAAATAACAAAATGACAGCGCACGTCAAACCATTACTTAGCAACGCTTTGCTTTTCATCTGGACGATAAACTTATAATAAATAATTTCATAACGCCAGAGCTCACCAATATATATAGCCTATAGTACTCGCAAATAATGTGGCTTTATATTGGTGAAAGAATTTTTTAAATCCATTCAGTAGTTTTTGCGTGAAAGAGTAACAAACATACATACATACATATATACAAACTTTCGCCTTTATAAAATTAATTAATTAATAGGATATGATGCAAGCGTGAACTGCAAAAAAATATATTCTTTCATTTTAAATTATAAATGTCTGAACGCATATATGAAACAGCTTTAAAAGCGTACAATTTTATGGCTAAAATTACCCGAGTTTCCATTGATTAACTTTTTTCACGAAATAAATAAGAAAAAAAATTGGCACTTTGAATCATGACCTTTAGTCTCCGTTTGCCGAGCAATATTTATTCCTATCACCTATATTCGTAGCGATGTAAGGCACACTAAGATTACGTGCTACATAAAGTTGTGTCCACCAGAGATTGAAGAAAAATTCAACAGAATAACCAATTTATTATTTTATAATTACTTTAAAATCTCCTATACTAAAGACGGAACGACTTTGTGCGTTTTCAAAAAAGATGTGTTTATAATTTTTGTAGTAAAAATTACATGACAGAGTTGTTAGTCCTCGTGATAGAAGTGTATTTTATACAAATCACAGCTGTCTCCTGCCACCTCGACTTGCGTATGTTCTATAATGTTACAAAAAAATGATATGACGACGTAAAATATAAAACTGTTTTTAAACTCCAAAAGGTATATATAACCTATCAAGTAACAGCGATTATTATTTTATATGATGTTTAATGAAATATTTTTAAAATCTCTAAAACTTTTCTCTTTCAACTTTTAAGTCATACGTCAACTCTGTCACGTGGGTTGTCATTCGAAATAGGTATACTCGCAGCTCGTGTTTGTCACCACCGATAGGCATTTTAGGCCTCCTTCCCCATTGCTACAATTTTCCCTCTGAGATGCAGAGAGAATTCATTTATAGTAAGAACAAATGTGACGGAGGGGTGGAAATGTGACAGAGTGGTAAAAGTTATGTAGGTTAAAAAGAAGAACAACCCTACACACATTTTTGGCTTGTGCCTTCCTCTTAAATGTTTTCAGGAAAGGTCACGATGAATTTGCGATGTATATAATAATATGATACAGGAAGTTTTTACACTAAAAACATATTTTTCTTATGAAAAAGTTATTCAACAATACAAACTTCATTTGACTAACCAATTGTTATTTTAGTACAATGAATTTATTTTACTATTTAATTTTAACCTTTGCATAAACCGGTAACCGCAAGCGCTTGTGTGAACTTACAAGTTATCGTAACATGAGTACTGATTAAAAAATTCTGTAGGTAATCTCGGTTCCTGCTTTTTTGTTGAATAAGTTGTCTTGGGCATAGAAGTACTCAAACATAAATGTAGTATAATGTACCGACCACGAATAATGAACTATGCACCTACCTAACTCAATCTGTTTGGTCCTAGTTTCAAACACTTTATTTATTACTAGCCTTTTCCCGCGGCTTCGCGCGCATCGTATTAGGGGGGTTCCCACTCCGTCTCCTCCACCTTCTCCCCTCCCCCTCTTCCACCCCCTCCAATCCCTCCCCCTCCCCCCTCCAATCCCTCCCCCCTCCCCACTCCCGCATTTATTTGAAGTGCTCCCCTAATAATTTGAATCGAATAAAGAATTAAAGATATCTTACTAATCGTGCCACCTATTGCAATTTTTTTTATACAAATTTCACAATGCCAGAGCTCTCAGCTATAGCCTTTAATATTAGCAGGATTAGCTGACCCGGCCACGCGTTGTTGTGGCATACGAAACACAACGCCATCTACTGGATGGTTGCCCAACCTTTATAACCAAGTGTTATTAACTCACACCGCCATCTGTTAATTTGCACACAAATCAAATCCACACCGACCCCTTGCACAGCCCGCTCGTCCACCACATACAGATTATATATTTTAACCAATTTACACAAAACCTTGACAAATTATATACCTAAACCTTCCTCATGAATCACTCTATCTATTGGTGAAAACCGAATGAAAATCCGTTGCGTATTTTTTGAGTTTATCACTTGAATTTTTGTTTATTTTTTGATTTTTAGTGAATCTCAAGTACACTAACTAATTTGTCTGAATATGGGTAGACCTACTAAACGTGCTGCTCATATGAGACAGACATAATTTGACCATAACGACGTTAGGGTCAAATTAAGAGATTCGGCCGAGTTTCGTTAATTTGCTCCTAAGAATTGAAGAATTCCGTTACTTTGTCATGGATCCGAAAATCAGAACCTAACCAAACTCTCATCAAAATACCCTTGAAGTACATCCTTTCCAATAAAAAAGAATCATCGAAATCGGTGTGGTATTGAGTTATTCGTCCATTTGTCGCGCACATACTTAATGCAAATTTAAGACTTATATGGTTTTTTCATAGATGCCATTATCGGAACTGGACCAAATTAAAATGGGACCACACGGAAAGCACCAGCTTACAAATAAAAAAAAAGAATCATCAATATCGGTTCACCCCAAAGATATTGAAATATAAGTAGATGTGCTATCTGCTGTTTTTACTATGTGGGTCTGCGCTTCCGGGTGTCGCCAATATTGTTTACCAATTAACAAATAAACTAAAAGAACAAATAATTAACGAATAAACCAAACGAACGTTAAACTAAATGAACGAATTCTTTCCTTATTCAAAATATATTGTTAACCAATATTAATGCACATTTTCAAAAAATCAACAAAATGAACAAATTCTTTTTGTATGAAAACTACGCTAATTAGACCGTAGTCCGGCGACAGTTGCGCGGACACCATAGCATATCTATTCTGTATTTGAATATCTTTGGTTCACCCACTCGAAAGTTCTGAGGTAACAAACATTAAAAAAAAATACAGTCGAATTGAGAACCTCCTCCTTTTTGAAGTTGTTTAAAAACTTATTGTTAATTTATCTGAACTTTTAAAGGTAATTTAAAATATACACAGTGTTAAATGATCACAAACATAACCTCTTATAACATCTTCTTATGCGAACCCACCCTTTTGTTGGAATCAAAATAGGTCGGCCAAGGAGGATCGCTTTACAACCGACTGCCCCCAGAGACGATACGACGGGGACCACGAAAAAATTGGTCCTTCGAGCCAGATTTGAACCAGCGGCCTATGGATTTACAGTCCACGGTCCACAGTTCTTACGAACAAAATGTTGCTATTCTTATCATTTATGTACCATGCACCGACACTCGAAATGGAAAAGCACGAACATAAATTTATGACGTTAATTCTAGGAATAGCAAAACTTGTTTTTTGATATAGATAATAATAATTATTATTCAAAGGAGACAAATAAAAATTAGTAAATATGATAAGCAATAATTATTGAAGACTTCATATTTGACACTTCGTATATGCCATCTTGGATTTTGGATTGGGGCTTTGTTTATTATAATATCTACCAGTATCACGCATTACGCAGGAATATTCGGAAAAATTTCAAATTAGTATGTTTAAGAGGAAACGCGGGCAGCGTTTTGTCCATTCAAAATAAATATAAAATGAAAAAAGTCGAACACAAAAATCAAACCAGAAGTAAGGGCAGAAATGACCTTTCTATTCCAACAATCAACACAGCGGCTTATCAAATGATATTCTCTTACCTGGGACCGAAATTGTATAACAATATCCCATCACAACTAAAACTATGTGAAGTGTCATCCTTCGGCCCAAAAATAACAAAATGGTTACTAGATTTGGGAAGGACGGAGTCAGAAATGTTATTAAAATGCTATCTGATAATTATAAATTATAGCGCCTTATATATCTCTATTGTTTCCAATTTTTTTTTCTTTACTGCCTTTCTTGTGTATTATTTTTCTGGTATCCAAAAATAATAAAACGGTCACTAAATTTAGGCAAGACAGAGTCAGAAATATTATAAAAACTGCTATGTGATAATTATGTATCACTTACGAATGCCCTTTATATTTCTTTGTTTCCCAAATTTTTATTTTTTCCTCTATTTTTTCTTCTATACTCACTGCTTAAACACTGTTTCTTACATATTCGATAATAAATTGATTCCAGAACCTAGTCTACCACTACTATCCTACTGTATCGTATATTATAATTATGTGGATGGAATCTGTAAATGTTAACTTTACTTAATACTACATATATAAATAATCATGTACCTACATATCCAATATAAATGAAACCTCTCAATTTGACTGTCCTAAAACGGGAGACCTTCCAGTTGGACAGTCAAAGCTTATTTATACTGGTAATGTATTATTTATAACAAAGTAAAATAAATCAATAAAAAATAAAATTCAAACGTATTCCCATATTTCCTTTCTAGTTTTTGACACTTATGCAAATATTTTTTTTATTTAATATAGATATCAACCAATAAATAGCATATCCCGATCAGGCCCCCTAGTACGGTCGATCGATATAGATTTTATCGAAAATGTCGGTAACTTGTCATCGCTCCCGAGCACGACTGCAGGCCGCTAACGAACCAACAACAGTCCACAACGACTAAGGGTAGCTAATTTATTTGTCGTGAACTGTTGTTTGTTCGTTAGCGGCCTGCAGTCGTGTTCGATAGCGATGACAAGTTACCGACATTTTCGATAAAACCTATATCGATCGACCATGCTAGGACCCCAGGACTGGGGAATACAAAACCTTAATTTTTGACCATTTTCAGCTGTCCCTTTCGCTCAACATTCGGGAGGGGGAAGTTATTCGAATATGAAAAATAAACATATAATATTTTAAAAAAACATAAAAATTTGGATAGAGCATTTACCGGTGCACTCACCCAAATTCGAAATTAGTATTGAACCAATGCTATTATTATTGTACCAATGTTATTGTTATTATTAATGCAACCATTGTATTGTGTGATTTTATTCTAATATAAGTGTAGGTATGTTCACAGTATAATAAATTGACGTAAAATTACTGCCTCAACACAGGCTAGCCTAGTGAGGCAGGTTACGAGAAACCTAAATTTATAATTATAAATCTCTATTCTTTAACTACTGTATATATGTATTTTTTTCTGTTATTAACTTTTGTACTTATGCAACTTTTAAACTGTACTTTTACTGTACTTATGATGTACTTTTTGTAGGATAAGTTTTAAGATTTTCACGGCCAAAAGCATTTTCGTTATTTGTTTTTGGGGTGTTATGCCGTGTTGCGCTACCTCCTTCTTTAGCCAACGTTTCGGACAACGTTGTAGTGTCCATCATCAGGGCAGATCCGGTAGATGTGATCGTTATTTGTTTTTGGGGTGTTATGCCGTGTTGCGCTACCTCCTTCTTTAGCCAACGTTTCGGACATCGTTGCAGTGTCCATCATCAGGGCAGATCCGGTAGATGTCTACACATCGGATCTGCCCTGATGATGGACACTGCAACGATGTCCGAAACGTTGGCTAAAGAAGGAGGTAGCGCAACACGGCATAACACCCCAAAAACAAATAACGAAAATACTTTTTGTAGTTATAAATCCTTAATTTTTTTTGTTCAATAAAGATATATGTAAAGGAAATATATTCCCTTTAAATTTGAATCCTATAATGTCAATTAGAATGCAATCATCGATTGTCATTTGTTTTGTTATTCTATTATTTGATTGTTAGAAAAAAACCATTCAAAGTGATATTAATAAACATAAATGTCGTTTCTTAGTTAAAAAAAACTTTGCAACACAAGTGTTTTATTTAGAAATTAATAAAAAGGAATTAAACCTATCAACATATTATTGTAGTAAGAGGCCTTACAGATGCAGTGTAGAAGATAAAAAGGAAATAGAAGAGCAAATAGCAAAATTATTAGACAATAAACTGATAGAAGAGTCGTACAGTCCATTTGCTGCACCGGTCACTCTAGCATTTAAAAAAGAAGAAAACAAAAGATCCAGATTATGCATAGACTTCAGAGACTTAAATAAAATAGTAATACCTCAAGCTCAACCATTTCCATTGATTGAAGACCTAATGACAAAGACCAGAAATTGCAAATTTTTTTCAACGCTGGATATAAACTCAGCCTTTTGGTCTATTCCATTGCGGATTGAAGACAAAAAAAAAACAGGATTTGTAACACAGGAGGGACATTATCAATGGACCTGCCTGCCTTTTGGATTGAAGACTTCTCCGGCAATTTTTCAGAGGATATTAAGCAATATATTGAGAAAATATAAACTAAACGAATTTGCTGTCAATTACATAGATGACATTCTTATTTTTTCAAAAACTTTTGCTGAACACATTGATCATCTGACAAAGCTGCTGAATGCAATCAAAACAGAAGGTTTTAGATTAAAATTTACAAAATGCACATTTGCATCAGATATGGTAAAATATCTGGGTCATATAATTCAGAATAATTCAGTCAAGCCAGTAAAGGATAATTTGATTTCAATAAAGAATTTTCCTATTCCAAAAACACAAAAGAATGTGCGACAATTTCTAGGAAAAATCAACTTTTATCATGAGTACATTCCGAAGAGTGCAATAATACTAGATCCTTTGCATAATTTATTAAGGAAAAATCAAAAGTTTATTTGGACTGATAAATGCCAAAATGCTTTTGAAACGATGAAAAACCTAATATGCTCACAACCGATCTTGGAAATTTTTGATCAAGATTTACCAATTAATATATATACAGATGCTTCTCTAGAGGGTGTTGGAGCTATTTTAAAACAGACACAATCTGATGGAAAAGAAAAACCTGTTGCTTACTTTTCGAAAAAATTAAACAGCGCACAGAAAAAGAAAAAAGCAATTTACTTAGAATGCTTAGCTATAAAAGAGGCAGTGAGATACTGGCAATACTGGTTGATAGGAAAACCATTTACAGTTTATTCAGATCACAAACCGCTGGAAAATATGAATATCAAATCTAGAACCGATGAAGAGCTTGGTGACTTAACATATTACTTATCCCAATATGATTTTCAAATTAAATATTCTCCAGGAAAGTACAATATTGAAGCTGATTGTCTAAGCAGAAACCCAGTCTTAGAACCAGATGAGAACCAAGATGAGCAATTAAAAGTTGTCAACTTAATAAAATTAGAAGATATCTTAAAAGATCAGGTCAAAAATGAGAAGATACAGTGCAGAAAAGATAAATTGATATCGAAGAATAATGTTTATTACAAGAAAGTAAAAAAAAAAGAAAAAATAATTCTATCAGAAAAATTCAGCATAGATTTTATCAAAAATGTTCACACAGACCTAGGTCACATAGGAATTAATCAAATGCAAAAAATGATAAGCTCATGGTACACATCAGAAAACATGACAAACAATATAAAGAGAACTTGCGAAAGTTGTGCAGTATGTTTAAAGAACAAATCAAGAGGTCAAAATAAATATGGATTGATGTCCTACTTGGGTCCCGCAACAAAACCTTTTGAAATATTGGATACGCGCCATAAATATATTTGGGCATTAATTTCTTTAAATGAATAATTTATGCTATAAGACCATAAGGGCGCCATCTCTGGGTTTTGTATTGTATTGAATTTAACCTATGTGACTTGAGATGCAGTGTATTCATGCGTTTCCTTACCTTTGTGAATCAAGCAATTACTTCTGACGGGAGTGTCAGTAAAAGGCCAAGAGATGTCTCTCCTGGTCAGTCATAAGAATAATTCATCCAGTAGACACCTAAATGGATTGATTTTAAAAATAGTACATCAACAAGTGAAACTAACTGTCATCTGTTGTTTTGGAACATTCCATATTCCCCGCCTTGGAAGTTCGTAGAGCTTACAAAAGAAAGAGTATAAAAATACAAATGAAACAAGAAATGAAATAGAAATAAAGTGACTATTCACCGGTAATATTCAGGAATGACACGCATTGGAAATTCGCAGAATCTCACAAAATAAAGAAAAATAACTAAAAATACAATGTAATAAAGTTCAATTGACCAAGATAACGGATATTAAGTAATGCCATGTCTGGGTCAGAGATCATTGAAACAATGACTAAAATCAAAAAAATAAATAAATAAAAATAAACAAAAATAGATAAAATATAAAATTATTGCGTTGGAATGGGATATAATTTGACAACCGGACGTTTAAAAGAACCAAATCTTGTCTTTACCGTCGCAACGCGAACAATTTTATCCATTCCGGGATGGATTTCAGTTATCACGCCTAAAGGCCAATTTAACGGAGGGGAATCTTCTTGTCCCACTAGTACGACAGTTCCGATATCAATCGGATGATCAGAAGTAGTCCACTTCTGCCTGACTTGCAAGGTGTGCAGATACTCTGAACGCCACTTCTTCCAGAAGGACTGAACCATGCTGTCTAATAATTGCTTACGCTGAGTCAAATTGATTTTACCGTCTGCCAGGACAGAAGCAGGCAAGTACTGCAATGGTGTCGACATTAAAAAATGCGCAGGCGTAAGGACTTCTGGATAAGGGTCAGACGACATAACTGTAAGTGGACGCGAATTCATTATGCACTCAATTTGAACTAGCACAGTCTGTAACTCCTCATAGGTGAGAAGCTGAGTTCCAATCACACGGTACAAGTGTGTCTTCATGCTCTTTATGTTCGACTCCCACATACCCCCAAAATGAGGCGCGCGTGGTGGAATCATTTTCCACTCTATACGACGCTTAGCGAGTTCGCGCTTTAATGAGGGCTCATATTCAGATTCAACCAAAAACTTGTAGAGGTCATCTAATTGTGCCTTCGCACCCACAAAATTAGTACCATTATCTGAATACAAGCATGTTACCGGGCCACGCCGAGAAATAAAACGGCTGAAAGCAGCCAGGAAAGCATTTGAAGCTAAGTCAGAGACCAACTCAATATGAATAGCCTTGGTCACAAGGCATACGAATAGACAAATATATGCCTTTTGAGAATGTTGTCCTCTCCGACGAGTCAGCGTAATACGGAGTGGACCTGCGTAATCTACACCGGTATGTACGAAGGCCTTTGCTTCTGCAACACGATATGACGGTAAATCTGCCATCTTCGGTGTAGGATGCGATGGATTTAAGCGGAAGCAACAATTGCATTTCCGCACCATCGCCCTAATAACAGTCCTAGCATCTAATATCCAATAGCGTTGACGTAAGATAGACATAAGAAGTCCTGGGCCTGTATGACAGTTCACGACATGAAAGTGAGCGATGATCAGATCGACAACACAGTCATGTTTGGGAAGCAAAACCGGATGTTTAACCTCAAAGGGTAAATCCGATTTAGAAAGCCGCCCCCCAATACGTAACAGATTATCTCCATCAAGAAATAGAGATAAACTCTGAAGTCTTTTGGAATGAAATTTGCCTTCCTGGAGTGCAGCAATATCTCCTGCAAAATGAATACTCTGCACAGCACGAATCACAGCCTTTTCAGCAGTCATAAGATTATTGACCGTTCCAGAGGAAAGTGATATCTTTTTTATGAATCGGAGGACATAAACAACAATCCTTAGTAGTTTATCCCAAGTGGATATACGCTGAGCCAGTTCACTCAGGACCGATTTTTCATCCTGAAATGTTGCAATGAGCACATTAGCCTTGTGTTCAGGCATTTCACCAGTATTGGTAGGGTGAAACGGTTTTAATGGCCATTCCAAAGGTGGGCTGCGAATCCATGATGGGCCGTTCCACCATAAATCATGTGAAACGAGTTGGGAAGGAAGCATGCCACGAGAAAGGCAGTCGCTCGGGTTTTCACTACCAGCAACATGGTAAAAGTTCTCTGGAGACAAATTTTCTTGGCACTGAGCTACGCGATTACTAACAAACACCGACCAGCGATGCGGTGAAGAATGTATCCAAGAGAGCGCAACGGTAGAATCGGAAAACGCATATGTTCCTGCAATAGGAAGACGCTCAGAATAATTATCTTGAACCGTCCGTATTAATTTGGACATCAATACTGCGGCACAGAGCTCCAAACGAGCGAGGGTCGTCCCTTTGGTGGGAGAAACCTTTGATTTTGCGCACAACAATCTCACTGTAATTTTTCCAAACAGATCAGTGGTGTGCAAATAAATCACACAGCCGTAACCATTCATGCTTGCATCGCAGAAAGCAACAACGAGCACCGTACTGTCTTTCAGGACACCAACATGGCGAGGGATTTTTATCATTGAAATTAGAGGAAATTCCTGTGTAAGCGCCGAAAACCGACGAATAACGCTATCAGGGGGTGTATCATCCCAACCAATGTTGCACAGCCATAGCTCTTTGATAAGTAATTTAGCGTACAGAATGACAGGGGCGACCAAGCCGAGGACATCAAATAAACGGGCGACTATGGAGAGTATGCTCCGCTTTGTGCACTTCTCCTGAACATAAGATGTCATAAAGAAGAAGCTGTCATCAGCTGGTTCCCACGAAAGGCCCAACACCTTAGAGGTATTGTTAGAACCAACAGTGAAGTCCACTGGGCTGCGGTGAGAATCCGGGAGGTTCTCAAGTACAACTTGAGAATTACTAGTCCATTTTACTAAATCAAAGGCACCGGACTTAAACAACGAGATTAATTCTCGAGAAAGACGTATGGCGCTGGGCTCATCTGCAATAGAATAGACCAGGTCGTCCATATACAGCTTGGACTCTGCCACTTTGGCAGCATCCGGGTAATGTGGTCTCATATCCTGGGCCAACTGGCGAACCGTCCGCATTGCTAAGTATGGACTTGCCGTCAAGCCGAAAGGAACTCGATTGAACTGAAAAGTTCGTATGAGACCATTATTTGAGAATCGAAATAAGATCCTCAGGTATCTGCGATGCTTGCTAGGAACTTCAATCTGTAAATACATTTGCTTTATATCCGCAGTCATAGCGATGGGAAAAAGACGAAAGTCAAGCAAAAGCAGAAACAAATCGGCTTGCAAATTGGGACCAGTATGAATAATGTCATTCAGTGACAGCCCTGTGTGTGTTTTAGCACTAGCATCGAGCACAATACGAGGCATTGGTTTGTCTGGACGAGTGACAGCATGATGTGGGATGTAATATCCATCTTCTGTGATATCAGACTCTGAGACTTCTGATAGGTAATTATTTTCAATATATTCACTGATAACCTTGTTATAATTCTCCTGCAAAGCAGGGGAATGTTTAAATTTTCGCTCCAATGCCAAAAATCGGCGTTGGGCAGCAGTACGAGAATTACCCAATTGTCCTGGATCTTTACAGAAAGGTAAAGCAACAGAATATCTACCATCATCAGTGCGAGAAATTGATGAAGTAAAGAGATTCTCACATTCTGTCTCCTCCGGACTTAGAAATTTTATATTAGGTATCTCTTCTAACAGCCAAAATTTTTGCACTAAATCATTAAGTGCGAGTGCCGAGAATGATGTGTTTGTGTTGAGCACATTATTGGGGTAATCACCCATCAACACGAAACCGAAAGCGGTCGATAACGCGGGGGGTGCACTAGTACCCGATTCAACCCTGTTCCCTAAATAAATATATGGGAACAGTTGTGCACCGATGACGACATCCACGCATCCAGGAATATTCCATGTTAAGTCTGCGAGAGGTATGCCCTCTAAGTACCTCATATCACCCTTGGCTATATAGTGATTAGGTAATTGGTCGGTGATACTGTCAACGACAAGCGCATGTATATTATATTTATTCTCTGGGTATACGCGAGACTCAATATCCAAATACACGTAACCGAAAATTGGTCGAGACGTTGATCCAATTCCTTTGACAAACGAATTACTCAAAGGAATTATTGGTAAATTCAGCGTCTTACAACAATCGACCGTAATCAAATTATTTTGAGAGCCATTATCAATTAGGCACCGAACAATAACTTTATTTCCGTTTTTAAGCTTCGCGTATACTTGTGCGGTCGAAAGTAAAATAGAAGAGTTCGGTGTTACTTTGGCACAAAGCGAACACGAAGGATTGACATTCGCGGTCCCCTCCACTTGCTTATCACCAATGCCAGTTCCATTGATGCTGGATGACACTGGAGGGGGGACTGACGGTTCTTCACTGGTAGGTACTTGCGACGTATGTACATGAGTATTGGTTTTCATATTATTCACACTGCCGAAATGTAAGAATGTATGATGACGTTTATTGCACAAATCACAAACTAACCCCGATTTGCATGACTTGATTGTATGTGAACCACTAAGGCAATTTACACAGGCATTTTTCGATTTTATAAATTCAAATCGAGCCTGTGGGGAACTCATACATTTAAACTTTGAGCAAACGTTGATTAAATGATCAGTTTTGTTACACAGAATACATCCTTTCGGCGGAGCTGGGAAGCGCGGAATATTCGCATTACTCGCGACGAACGATTTAGTATTATTTGATCGGGAGGACGAAATGGGATGCGTTTTATTTACGACACCATGCGAGTTACTCGTTCGTTCTAAAATCTTTACTTGATCTTGTACAAACGAAACTAACTCATTATAAGAAGGAATTTCTTTATTACGAACTGTCAGCTCAAAGTTCTGAGCCGTCTGTGAATCAATTTTTCTTACCGCGCAGTGAAACAAAATAAAATCAGTTAAATCTTCAATACCTAACTGCTTTAATGCCGACACTGACGAAGAATATCTTTCAATGAAAGAATTGAGACTGGCAGATGTATTCGTGCAGTTTTTCGCATCGAGAATATTATTTAAATAATGTGTTCCTAGTGTACGTTTATCTTGATATTTTTTAACTAAACTCTCCCAAATGATCTGATATGTATCACCCGAAGGCACAATGCCTGCGGTTATGTTCAAAGCCCCGTGTGTGAGTTTTCCGACTAAGTACTGCACACGCTGCGAGTCAGTTAGCTGTCTATTATTATGGATATTGGCTTTAAATGACTCAAAAAATTTCGACCAACTTTCATTCTTACCATCGAAGGTTGGAAGATCTATTGCAGGAAGATTAATCATACACGGCTCCCGCGACTTATTTTGTGACGTCAGTGATTCTCTTACAGAAGTTTTCATATTCGATCTAGTTCGTTTGACCTTCAAAAAAAGATCATCAAAAGCATTTAAAGCTTGAAAATCTGGTTTAAATTCTGGATTTAAAGTTAACTGACGATCATTGATGCTATCTATAATATTTTCAAATTGACTTCGCATTTGATCAATCATCTCTGACTGAGCCATAAACACTTCGTTATTTCTTGACTCAAAATTAGATATATTATTTGTTGCATTATACAGATCGTTCATACGAAAAAAAAGATTTTCCTTTTTTGCGGTTAAAAGAATAAGCGATCTGTCTTGAGCCTCATCAAAACCCTCCTCCGTAATTCTTGGCATTTTTTATATATGCGAAAAGATTACCACAAAATTCTACAATAATGTTACAATGTTAATAATTAATTAATAATAATGTTGCGAATAATTATCCAAAATTACGACAATTCTGCGAACAATGTTAACAATTAATTAATAATAATAATGTTGCGAATAATTATCCAAAATTACGATAATTCTGCGAACATCCAAATATGTCATCCAAAAGCAAAAACAAGACCAGCTATAGTTCTCAAAAAATGAGAGGTACTTCAAATTTACCAAAAAAATACGTAAATTCAAACATCCATGTAATTAAGCTATAATCTCGAATTGAATGTATGAATGAATTAATAATCCAGGCTACGAAGGACCACTAAATATGTAGGGGCGTGTAAATAGCCCCTGACACGAGGGCTGACTACCCTATGTAAAATTAACGAAAATTGAATTCTTCCCTATGTGACACAAAAAACAGTCGACCCAGCAACTCCAAAAACCAAAGTGAAAAACAAACAAAACACTCACTCAGAGAATGCAGCTCAGCCACGATGTCCACACGAAAAGACACTTCTTTTCAATAAAAATGTCAAGGCGATATCGCATAATCTTGACCGATGTTTTGCACAGCAAGGAAGTTTCAACAATACACAATTAGTTAGTTTTCACAATGAAAAAATAAACAGCAAAATGTTCCAAAACAACAGATGACAGTTAGTTTCACTTGTTGATGTACTATTTTTAAAATCAATCCATTTAGGTGTCTACTGGATGAATTATTCTTATGACTGACCAGGAGAGACATCTCTTGGCCTTTTACTGACACTCCCGTCAGAAGTAATTGCTTGATTCACAAAGGTAAGGAAACGCATGAATACACTGCATCTCAAGTCACATAGGTTAAATTCAATACAATACAAAACCCAGAGATGGCGCCCTTATGGTCTTATAGCATAAATTATTCATTTAAAGAAATTAATGCCCAAATATATTTATGGCGCGTATCCAAATATGTTCTATTGATACGATAGGTGGTTTTGGGGGTTCACGGTCAACAAAGAGATACTTGCACCTGCTATCAGATCATTTCACGAGGTTTGCATATATTTTGACGTCAAAAACTCAAAATACCAACGATTTCATCAAACTCTTAAACTCCACAGAAACTAATGACATTGGCATGATACTATCAGACCAATATCCGGGTCTTAATTCTAGAGAATTCAAAAAATTTTTGGATGAAAAAAATATTCCAATCATTTTTACTGCAGTAAACTCGCCTTTCTCAAATGGATTAAATGAAAGATTAAATCAAACGCTAGTCAATAAAATTAGATGCAAAATCAACGAAAATGACTTAAAAGTGGCTTGGACAACTATTATAGCCCGTAATTGTGTAAAAAACTATAATGAAACGGAGCACACTGTCACTGGTTATGCGCCTCAGTACCTACTTAACGGCACAGATGTTACGATTTTGCCAAATGAGTTAAAACTTAAGAAGACTGACATCGATTTGATTCAAGACAGAAAAAAAGCTCTGGAAAATACTATAAAGTCACATAATTACAACATGATGATTTACGATAAAACCAGGAGACATATTAACTTCAAAGTTGGTGATACTGTTTTTGTGGAGAATGGAAACAAACTTAACAGGAAGAAGCTCGACGAATTGAGAATCGGACCCTACAAAATAATAGAAAAATTATCAAACTCAATTTACAAGATAAATACTGGTCGAAAAAAATTAGAATCAAATTTTTTCCACATCTCGAAATTAATTCCAGCACCTGCATTGATGAACCATGAAGAGGATATCGAAGATGAATGAAAATTTTTGCAATAATTTTCTTTCCCGCGGGGGGGGGGAGATGTAAAGGAAATATATTCCCTTTAAATTTGAATCCTATAATGTCAATTAGAATGCAATCATCGATTGTCATTTGTTTTGTTATTCTATTATTTGATTGTTAGAAAAAAACCATTCAAAGTGATATTAATAAACATAAATGTCGTTTCTTAGTTAAAAAAAACTTTGCAACACAAGTGTTTTATTTAGAAATTAATAAAAAGGAATTAAACCTATCAACATATTATATATATATTATTATCTCGGCGCCCGCGTTCCCTCTATACGAGTATGTATATCGACTCCGAAAACGCAATGTGGAATAACACGCTTTTTATAAAAATCATTGTTTGTGGAAAAACCGTACATCTTGGCAAAGGAAAATACGTCTCACACTTTAATCCCATTAAAAAAATCCCACCTAAGCAGAATCGCGTTTAGCTGCTAGAAGCCCTTTAAGGGGAACGTATGCGCGGCCCATTTATGCCCATTTTATACAAACCTTAGATTTGGATTTGAGATCGAAATACCCAAACAAACTGAAAATTTATTTTTGTAATCAAAAGGTATGTAAAAAATCTATTACGGATGTGAGCTACTTTATTTATTTTTGCTTTAAATTATAAGATGTAGGCATTCACATACAAATCTTTAATGGCCTATATATGCCAACTCGGGATCAAGCCAACTCAACACCTCTTTGAAAAGTCATTAAAAGCTTTGGAAAATATTTTTAAAATAGCCCATCACCCAAACCTAACGTAACCTATTTAACAATTTTATATTTATTTTTTCATCACTTTTAATGACTTTTCAAAGGAGGTTCTGAGTTGATTTCATTCTGAGTTGTCCGGTCACCACCTTAAACAATGACAAACGTTACCTTCATCGCTACGTTACCGCCACCTCTGGAACTATTTATTGGATAACCAACATCTCTGCCATAAATTACCCCAAGTGGTTCGCTACGTTTGGTGACTTAGCAGGGGTGCCCGGGTTCATCAGATGAGGTGTACTCAAATATAATAGATATGAATACAGGTTTTAGCGCCGGAAGCGCCTACCCACCAGCTACGTGGCGGGCCAGATCGGGAGAGGCTGGTTGTGGGGAGACACTTTGACATCTCCAGCTGGCCTCTCTCGATCCATTCCTTCTCGAATCGCAGACAAGGGATGGACTCGTACGTTCGTAAAATTAACTTTAAAGTACTACCCAACCCTCATACCTTTTTCCTTCCCAGAACTTAAAAAGACCCCTCACACAATATCTCCAAAGATGAAATACTCGTAGGCCCTGAGAGAAATTATTTTCCTCGGGGTCTCCTGTATTAAAAATACTGTAAAAAAATGAGTATGCTTTAGACCACACGACTGAAGTAAAACTTCTTTAGCTCCATCTATGTGATAGGAAGAAAGAAAGAAAATGTGCGCGCGCACTGCTCTCTCTTGCTCCTTCAGTGTGATGCAGACAATAGGCCTGCACTGTGTCTTAGATATACGAAATGTTACTGGCTATGAGAGAAAGAGAGAAAGAAAATGTGTGCTCGCACCTCTCTCTCTTATCCCTACAGTAATATACGAAACGTAACTCTCTCTCTTTCTATCTTCACTAACTTATATCTCCCTCTCAACTTCCGTTCGCCTCGCCCGATCACACTTTTCGTAACGCTCTCGTCACGCATTCACCAGCTTACTCCCCAAGTCAAATGTGCGTAAAGAAGTTTTACTTAAAAAAAAAAACAAAAATACCACAATGGTTGTCCAAATTGTACGCAAATGGAACACCTCATTTTTTCACCCAAATCATATTAAAACACGACCAATATGGAATCTGTTAGGAAAAAAAAGCATATTGTATAACGTCCACAATCCATGATAAGACCGCAAATACAATTCCTGTGAAATACTTTAATGTTGCATTGTATCAACAGGAAAGACCAGTCATTAGAAGCAGGAACAAAATAAGTTTTTCATGGTAATCTTGTGCCATTCAGAATGAATTCTTGTTATTGGTGTTCTCCGTATAAGCTATCGAGCTAAATTTCTATGTGGGTTTTTCAATAACAAACTGGTATGTTTACAACATCCTTGTGTATGTGGATTGCCGACTTTTTGAGGGAGAGGTCGATTCAGATGGTAGTCGATGGTTTCATCTCTTCCTCACACTCGATAAATGCTGGCGTCCCACAGGGATCGGTTCTGTCTCCGATTTTGTTTTTGTTGCACATCAACGACCTTTTGTCATGTGCACCAATTCACTGTTACGCGGATGACAGTACAGTCCATGGTAGCTTTTTGTTTGACAAGCCCCCAAAGGGCTCACAAACCCCAACGGCTCGGAGGGCTTTGAAGCAACGAATGGACGGTTACCTCGAGAGTGTTTTCTCTTGGGGTAAAAAAAATCTCGTTGAATTTAATGTTTCAAAGACCCAATCTTGTCTGATTACGTCTAAAAGGGATCGAAATGAATATCTAGTATCCTTCAACGGAAGCAATCTTCCGAACAGGCCCTCCATTGATGTGCTTGGTGTAACCCTAAGTGACCAGCTCAGGTATGGGGGCTCCATCGAAGCCAGAGTAAAGTTAGCCTCCCAAAAACTGGGCGTACTGTACAGAGCCCGCAGATACTTTAATAGTACACAACTGCTAACCCTGTACAAATCGCAAGTGCGCCCCACGGTTGAATTTGGCAGTCATCTCTGGTCTGGAGCTCCAAAATACCTGAAAAATACCCTCGACTCTGTGCAGAAACGGGCGGTCCGTTTAATAGATTTTCCCATCTTAACAAACGGATTGCAATCTTTAGAGCACAGGCGTCGGGTGGGAATGCTATCCTTGTTCTACCGGTATTACAATGGAAGATGCTCCGAGGAACTAGCATCATTGATCCCTTCGGCACCGGTGCATAGTCGGGAAACACGCCAAACGCGTTCCCAACATTTGTACACGGTTGACATTTGTCACATGAGAACGGGTCGTTTCTTCGACTCGTTCTTGTGTTCAACAGCTCGGCTGTTGAACACAAGAATGGAATGATTTGCCGGCCTCTGTGTTTCCTCCTTCCTATAACATGGGTCTCTTCAAGACCTATGTTCATTCCTTCCTCTCCTCAAAAAGACCCTCCACACAGCATCCCAGATGACATAGGCCCTGAGGGAAATTATTTTCCTCAGGGCCTCCTGTTAATGTAAAAAAAAAAACAACAACGTTTTCCGAAACTCAATACAATTCAAGATCCGCTAATGTAAAGAAAATGTCTGTGGCGGATGGGCGGAAATTAGGATTTGATTTTTATAATAATCTACACTTTTATTCAGGGGCTGATGACATTTTTAACAACTCAGGCTAATTTGTTTGCTTTTCGGAACTACTCATGTAGGTCTCATAGAAATCGTTGTCTCCCTTAATATCGTGGTTAGAAATATGATCTAAACGGGGTTAGAAAGAGAAAACAGCACGCTTTATATTCAAATCTAAAAGTTAATATAGCATCACCACTGCCATCCTTTTTTTTTTTTTTTTACATGAGCTCCACACAGGAGGCCCTGAGGAAAATAATTTCCCTCAGGGCCTATGTCATCTTTGAGAATGCTGTGTGGAGGGTTTTTTTTAAGGAAAGGAAGGAGAGGAGAGTTCTGGTAAGGAAAAGGGTTTAAGGGGTGGGTAGGAATCTGGGGTTCAGTATGTCCTGGTCATCCGCCTCCAAGACCTAGACAAACCTCACCCCATGAACCCGGGCACCCCTGCTAAATCACCAAACGTAGCGAACCACTTGGGGTGACCTATGGCAGAGGTGTTGGTTATCCAATAAAGGTTCCCGGGGCGGCGGTACCCATTCCCGCCTCCTACAAATAATTCAACACTCCTCACACACCAACACTAAACCAGCCTTTAATTCCGATATACACCAGCACAAAACACGATCACAAAATCAAATACACCTATCGTCATCTACTCACACAACTAAATTTGGCATTAACTCCTTACAATACATCGCACATACGCAATACAACGCATTACCTAATGTACTAAAACTACCAGAATCAAACAAAAAAATATTGGCAAAGTCTCTAAAAGGATATTTTCTCAGCAACTTTATTAACCTAAATCAGATACTTGAGACGGGCCATGTCAAAAGTCAGAATAATAGAAGAGTATGTATGAGACGATGTATGAATGTGAGTGAGGCAAAGAGTGTGTGCCAAGACCGAGTTGTTTGGCGGTCCGTCCTCTCTGCCTACCCCTGCGGGGAAACGGCGTGATGGTTAGTTAGTTAGTTTAGTTATTAACCAGTGACGAATTTAGCTGTCTTCCTTTGTAACCCTTGTATATTCTTCAATTACCTGTATCAAGTGTGTCTAGTCCATTTAAAAATCTATGTATTGTTCATTGATTTCCGTGTTCTTATGTAAAAATAATTTTCCTTTAGATGTATAATCTTGTCCTTCCCGAAATGAGTTATATTAAACTCATTGGGAGTAATGTATTATAAATTTTATGTAATGTATGAATCTTTGGGAATTTTTTATTAATTATTTTTACATTAAAATGTGACAGTTTGAAATTACAATGCGAAGTAAGCACCCAGTAATTAAGTTGGTGGCTACACATCATTTCAAATTGAAGTTTGAAATCCTAATTGGAAATATAACTCTGAACAAATAGAATCCTGCTTTTCCTTTGTCGCCCAAAACATACTAGGAGTACCTAAGAGAATTTTTCATCAACAGTTCCAAATAGTGAGTCAGAGAGACATTTGTTTCGACGAGAGAAGACACATACTTCGGTGAAATCGCCATCTTGTGAGATAATACTTCGGTTAGTTTTGAGTTTATTGATTTACCATTTAATATTCTGTTCAATTTGAACTGGGGCCCCTTGTAGTAATTTTAACATCGTGATCATCATTTTTAAAATATTTATTTTTGTTTTTAAAACACGACAAGCTATGGATTTATTTTATTAACTTCTATATTGGTTTTAAGATTTTCACGGCCAAAAGCATTTTCGTTATTTGTTTTTGGATGTTATGCCGTGTTGCGCTACCTCCTTCTTTAGCCAACGTTTCGGACATCGTTGCAGTGTCCATCATCAGGGCAGATCCGGCAGATCCGGTAGATGTTATCCGGTACCTCCTTCTTTAGCCAACGTTTCGGACATCGTTGCAGTGTCCATCATCAGGGCAGATCCGGCAGATCCGGTAGATGTTATCCGGTACATCTACCGGATCTGCCCTGATGATGGACACTGCAACGATGTCCGAAACGTTGGCTAAAGAAGGAGGTACCGCAACACGGCATAACACCCCAAAAACAAATAACGAAAAAAACTTCTATATTGTTTATGAATTGGATTCTCATGTTCTGGTTTCGTTGTTATTGAATAATATAATTTAGTTATTGCCACAATTCTTTTATTTTAAATATTAATGTCTTATGTTGTACTATTTACTAAGCATTAAATTGGCGACCAACGTGGTTAATTTTTTATTTACTAAGCTTTACATTTACCATTGTAAAGCATTACATTGACGCCCAAGTATTGAATTCATTTCCGCAGCGTTATATTTGGCGACAGCGGGTTTAATATTTTTAATAACCGTTATAAAACGACAAAAGAGTGAGTTGACGATAATGTTTATAACAAATTTGCCTAATAAAATATGTGTTTATTCTTCGATATCAGTAATTTTTGTTAGAAAAAACATAAAGTGAGACATTTTTAAAACTTTTGTTTGTTTGCATTAAAAAATATTTTTTTCATAAATTATGTGTTTATTTAGAATTATAAAATTTGAAAGCCTTGCAAAAACAGTTTTTAGTTTTAAGTTGCGTTCAGAAATATTCCATTTATTTGGATTTTATTGCAAAGCGGAAACATTTTAAGCTTCCGGCAAAATAGGCCAAGGCCTAAGGGGTTATAATTTATTTTACTTGAAACAACAGCGAAAGAATTTCGATATTTAAAAACGATCAATTTCACCAGAAATAATAAAAAATTGACCTTACTTCGCGTATAGTAGACACGCTAATAACTGTTCTATCGGTTTACGTTTACATCTTCAGTGCATAATGATATAATTTTCAGATAAAATTAACCAACCTAAAAGAGTTCAAAGGGCTCATTTCGCGAACTTTACAACAATAAATGTAATGTAAAATCAAACGTTGTAAAATACGCCACACACGAGCCGAGAAGTCATAATAATAATTACTATGTTCACCGAAGATGACTGCAATGATTAGGAATCACCGTGGCTGCGTCATCTTACATTTGCGGAACTAATTCCCGGAAGACTGATTGATTATTTATTATTAATGACTGTTCCGAGGTATTGCGGTTAAGACAGACAAGGTGGCGCGGACATTATATTTAGCTTGTTGCAAATTGGCTAAGAAATAGGAGGTTAGGTACCCAATAACTTGTCATAATATTATATTTTACTTGCTGAATTCCCCAGTGTTGCCCGGCCTTTACACAGAGTTTTTGAAATCTAATGTAGATAGTGACCTTCCTCTTGTTTTTGACACTCGAGTGGGAAAAATTTCATCAATATCGGAATTAAACTGTAGATTTGTATAAAAAACAACCAATCGACTGTTAAGGGACTTGCTTGACTTACTGTAACCAGCGATTTCCTGATATTATTTGGAGTAAAAAATCGAGTGCAGTTCACACGCGGTAGAAGTGAAACCTCCACAATAACTTACACACAATCTCAACCAACGGGAGCCTTGAACCGTTAGCTCATAATCAAAGCAGCCAGGGGTTTCATTATGTCTCATTCTCTCGCAGGTGAAATCCTGTAGATGTAATTATGTGTTTGTCTCTTTTTAGTGTCGTTTCCGTTTCATTGAATTTCAAATCACAACGGTGCTAAAGAAGTTTCACTTCAAAATGTAAATGAGATTTTGGTCTCCGGTTTTCTTTTAACTAAAAACATTAAAAAAATCATAATTCATAGTATTGCAGTTACGGTCGGGGTGGGGGATTGATCGGTCACTCGGCTGAGTGACCAGTGACAACATGTGTAACAACTTTTTTTTGTTTTTGAATATAACGTCACCGGAGATCAAAATTTCATTTACAATTGTACTCCAAATGACGTCAGGAATCATTTCGACGGTCCCGAAGTACAATGCCGGATGTGCGATTTTATAGTTTTGCAGTAGAACTGTTTAAAGTTTCATTTCTGCATTTTTACTGTTTTTGGGATAAAAAAAATATAGCATATAAGAAAAAATATACATTATAACATAAAATAACTTTTTTTATCACAGCCCCGCGTTGGGCGTCAATTTATAACGTTAAAATTGCTGTTTATTCTACTCAACCTGTCTTTTATTTTTCTTCTATATTGTATGTGAAACTTATATTTTTAATATCTAAATTCCTATGTAAAATTTTAACTATTTCCCCCCACCCATGATTTGTATGTTCCTCCTGTCCTAAAATGAGTTCTGCAACTCATCGGAATTGCTCTAGCAAGAAATAAAAACAATAAAAAATAATAAAAAAATAAAAAATATATACACTGCGTGAGTTCGTAACAGAGAAGTTTTATTGTAGAAAAAATAATATAACAACATTTCATTCAAAATTCCGAAAATACAGACTTTTAAATCATCAAAAGAAATTTAAAATAAGCCAACAAAACGATTTTCAATTTTTAGCACATGTATCCAACATTGTTCTTCCGTAACGTCGATTTGTTAAAGTAAGTCAAGTATCTACACCCGTTAATACCCCGTTAATACCGTTTAGAAACAGATTTGATTTTTTGCAATAACATGGTCTTGGCTTTAAAAAGTACAGTTTTTTTTTTATCTATCTAACATTGTAACCCGCAGATAACATAGATAAGATAATGGTTCCACTCGAAAAGATAAGCACGACTTGATGATAATTGTGCATAAAAAATGTGTTTTTATCTTCCACCTACAATGCCAATGAATTAGGCTAAGGTGGGCTTAAAAAACTCAAGCCCAGGTCATATGAATTAATATCTGGTACAATACTCAGATTATGCACCTCCAAATCAATTATAATGTACAAAAACTTCTAGCAAATTAAGGGGAAGTGTGGTTCAGCCGTTTTTTTTTTAAGTCAAAATTTATTTTCCTTTACGTAACTTTTGTTATGTCTAAAGGTCCATTTGAAAAAGAAAAAAAAAACACATGGAAATTCGATTTGAATATCTATGTATATATATACTATCTGGTTCCCGGCAAGCGTTGCAATTCCATATTCAAAGAAATAAATTGTTTCACTCTGCATGTCCTTTCCCGTGCGTCCCTTTTCCCCTCCCATATCCCTTACCCTCCCGCGTTCCCTTCCACTTTCCCCGCCCACCCTCTTCCGCTCCCCCGTCTCGCAAACCCCCTCCCGCTCCATGTAGTTTATAGTCAGTCTTAGTACATTCAGTTTTCAAACAGCTCGCGTGCCACCTATTAGAATTTTTTTATTCATATTTAAATTTTTCGTATATTACAAATATTAATTTTTGTATATGTATTATAAGAACAATCAATCAAATTTGGTACCTAACATAGACATAGGTACCTATTTAAAATATGTATCTATAATTTAAAAAATCCATATAATACAAAATAAACAGCTGCCTGCTAAATTCTAATTCATCAAACGCGCGAACTGTTAAACGTGCGAAGTTAAAATAGTCGTTAAGTTTTCTGAAATTGTTCAATTTTCTGCGCAATTTTCTCAATTTTTCTTTCCGTAAGAACCTTCTACAAAGTGTTAGAAAATTTTTAAAAAAAAGATGAATGAAATAGGTAAAGTCGTTCTGAAGTTATGGCGTGACCAAGAGAAACAGGGATTCATTATACACATATCATGTATATATATAGATAGCGGAGGGTCTGACCAAATCGGTTGGAATTCTGGAGTCCTTGGAAATTATCTGAAACATGAAATTTAAATAAATTTCTTTACAGTATAAATGTAGAACGCGCATGAACCACAATTTGCAAAAAAGTTGTTGATTGCAAAAATGGCGGACATAAAATAAAAAAAAATTGACGTAAAATATCAGCCTTAATTTTGCAATAACTTTGTCCTATAATAATATTTTTTCGTATGTCGAGTTTTATCCGCATGTAATTTTAATTTTCTTTCATTTAATCTTTGAAAGAAGTGAATCGGATGAAAATTCGATGAGCTACTACGACTTACGAGTAACTTGAAAAATGTGGATTTGAGAAAAACGCGTTTAAAGTTTTCGCTTGTAACCGGGCCGATCCGTTCTCCGTTCTACCTGCTGATGTATTTCAAGAATGTATTCTCCACATGTGCAGGAAGATTTTTTGGCAAAAGAGTCGAATTTTTGGATTGGCTGGACCAGAGTGCGCCTTAAATAAAATTTTTATGTTTTCTGAGTCACTAGTAGAATATTTCAAAATGTCATACTAATGCACTAGGCCCTATGCAAAGATAGGATTTGACAACTAGCTACTGCTTCGCTCCCAATTTATATTTACATAAACTAGACCAATAAAAATGACTTAATGAATGCATACTTGCAGATTTTTACGTACCTTTGCTTTGTGTAGACATTATAGAATTATGGAGAGAGATAAGCCAGTGATTCACTGGTGAGACTCAGTGAATCACTTGTCAGCTGACATCGATACCACGTTCCAGCAGCTGTTGTATCAGCAGTCACCAGTGGCGTGCAACGAGTTCTTAAGAGCTATGCCGGTCATTTAAAAATATTGTCGATAGGTGTTGTAACGAATGTCTTCTGTTCCACTCCGCGCTCCCCTCGGGGAACTGAGCGAAAGGGACAACTGCATATCGGGCCGAAAATACCTAAATAAAATCGTCAAAATCGATGTTTTGTCTTCCCCATTTTTCTTCTCCAAAACTGGACCGATTTAAATTTTATTTTTCAGTAACTGTATTAGAAGAAAATATTCTATGTCGGTACGTTTTGCTTTTTTTTAAAATATATTGTTTAGTTTGTATACTGAACGTCTTTTGACGGCGTTTAAACCAGGCAATTTTATTCATTTTTGGAAGGTCCTAACTTCTATAAGAAGTAAATTATCAAAAAAGCAAAACGTACCGACACGCTAGTGGTTGATATCTGTATTATGTAAAAAAAAATTGCTCTGGGGTCAAAATCCAGAGAGATAACGGGGAATACGTTTGTATGGAAAAAAACGCCGCTAGTATTTCCTCTTAAGGTTCGGAACCCGGATTTCTACTGATTTATTACATATTTCCCATAAACACGGTAAGTTTTAAAGATCTTAAAAAATATATGTTATTGTTGAAGATAACATCTAGACTTTGCCCGCGCCGAAACGCAAATTATATAAAATTCCCTCGATAGAAAAAAATCGCAAAGTATGCTCCAAAATTATTATAAACGCGTATGTTTCAGTTATTTTACAAGTTATATGTATGAAAAAAATTCACAGTGTTTCTTTAAATGCTGTTTAAGATAATGCCCGCGTGATTTTTGCTCTATTTTAAACGAGTCGTGTTTTGTTAAACATTTTCGCATCGATTTTGTCGCTGTAAATATTAGCGCTCTCCTCTAACATTCGTAATTTCGTATCTCTCCATCTTCTTCTTTTCGAGCCCGGTTGCAGAGCCTTAATCAGGGTAAGCAGTAGGAAAAATAGTTAATCTTAATATATCTTTCTTTGGCCCTTATGCGCTCCTAAACCATTCATCCGGTTGCGATGAAACTTTGGTGATTTAATGTGCGCATGCCCGCGATGGTTTCTATAATATTGAGCTCTGGCGTTATGAAATTATTTCCTGTACTGTTCATCTGATTGCGATGAAACTTTAATGAGTTGTCGTGAGCACGTCCGCGAAGGTTATGCATATATTCTGGTGAGCTCTGTCGTTATGAAATTCGTGTAAAAATCTGCAATAGGTGGCGCGCGAGTTGTTTGAAAAATGAGTGTATTTCATGTTGTTTTGGGGCAGGGAGGGTACGCTGGAGAGGGAGGGGAATCCGGAAGGACGGAGGGGATCGGAGGAGGGGGGTTCTCGGGAGGGAAGACGGGGAAGGCAGAAAGTAAACATTGGAGGAGAGAGAGGAACGCGGGAGGGAGGGGGTGGAAGCGGAAGAAGGGTGGATCGAAGGCGGGGAAGGTGGAGGGGAAAGCGGGAAACGGGGGCGAATGGGAAAGGACACGCAGGGAGAAACAATTTCTTTATTTAAGTGACATTGCAATGCATGCTGGGGACTCACTAGTAATTTTATAATTTTTATTAATCATTTATATTTTTATGGTGAGTACGGTAGGGTAGGATGTGCGTATGTACATGTAGAGTGCACGCCTCTGTGTATCTCATCGGTGTTCACGATATTATCAGTAAATTATTATTTATACAAATTATTTCTGTTTATAAGTATTTTGCTTTGTTATTTTTACAACGACTTCTGTTCATTATTATTTATTGGCGGTGATGTAATCTGTGCACTTTTATGCTGCAACAACTAATATAAACTAAATAATAATTGTTATTTAATTTTATAAAATTAATTTCTGACATTTGATTGACACCAAAGTAGATACCTACAACGCAATTTTAGCAACGTTTCGTTGGGAAAACAAAGTAAACCTGTCAATTTGTTATGTACTGAGTTTTGAATTATCTAAAAAGTGTGTAAAAGCCTGATTTCCTTGCACGGTATTATGTTATATCTGTGGATGTCCTTGTATATAATTTTATTTTATAAGTATTTTGGCAACAGGTTGTTTACTATCTTATGGATAAAAGGTCGGCATCTGTTTCACGGTTAGCCAATTTAGTTCCTTTAACATTTTATTTACTTTTGAAAAAAAATTCGCCGTGGTATTATCTATTCTCATTGCCCTATTTTGGAGAATTTGAAACTTATTTTGTTCTCGTTCGTTGCACAGGAAAAGAAATGATGAATTGATGGAAGAGTCTCAGATAATTCTTCATCCAGCTATAATTATAATTGGTCAACGACGATGTGCAAAATTTACGATTTTTTACATTTGAAAGCTTGCCCCGTAAGCCATATTGTGTATTTTATGCATCCACAATAATTGGTTCAAGTTTTAACAATTATTTCACCACTAGACAGCCTCAAAATATACGAAAAAATCCTCGACTGAAGGATTTTCAGGAGAGCAAAAATTCGTGTTTTTAAGGAGGTAATTAAGCCATTCAACACATGAGAAGTTTAGACAAGCTAATGAAAGCATAGAAAATCATAGAAAATTGACAGCCGATAAGGCACGACGGACGCCTTCCGATATTTATTTTAATTTTATTTATTTTTGTTTATTTAGCACAAGCTTATACATTTATATACATAATTTATTAAAAAAATTTGACTGCCCAACTAGGAGTATTCCCGTTTTAGGACAATCAAAATATTACGGGTATGAACTTGTGGAACATGATTTGTGCAAAAAAAAAAATAAAGAAAATTGATGAAATAAAAAGAAGAGAAAGAATTTTAGATAAAATTTTAAAATAAGTTTAAAACATAGTAACTGTTATTTGTTTAGCATAGAAAATAATATTAATTTAAAAAATAAAAAGTAGATAGGTAAGATATATCTGAGACCCCAAAAAACAAAAGCAGGTATTCCTAGGCAGAGAATGAAATGGACGAACGATGTCAATATGTTCATCGTTCGTTCATATTTTTATGTGACGAAACTAGAAACAGATATGTTATTGTATAGGAAAAAATTACATTTACTTTTCTCACAAAATTATCCGGTTGCCCAAGTAAACGAACAAAGATTAGCTGACCAAAAAAGGGCAATTTTCAAAAATAATTTAATCCCTGTAGTAACATTAAATCAGATAAAAAAGGAAATAGGAGATAGATTGCAATTAGAGAATAATTTAGAACAAATTAATACGAGTAGTAATGTTATATTAGATACATTGAATGAAGACAGTTTAGATAATATTCTAGTAGAAGAATCTAATGATATTACAGTAGATTCAAATAACTTAGACGCTATTCATAATCTTAGGGAAATCAACATTGCAAATTTAAACTTACTAGATGATAATGTAATAGAATTAGCTAACTTGCTTCATAATAATATAAATAGATATATAGATATAGAACCCACAGTTAGACCAAAATTACCAAAATTGCATACGTCAAAAAAATTATCTAAATTAATTTCTGAATTAAATAATTTAATTTTACCAAAAATAATATTTGACGATATTAGTTTTTTAGATCTTCATACGTTAGTGTACGCTAGTGCTATCACTATATGTACTAGGTTAGGAGTTAAATTAACATCCTCTGATGATAGATCATATAGTTATAGTAAACCAGAATGGCAGATTAGATTAGAAAATGATGTAGTATTTTTAAGAAGTAGTATAGCTAGAGTAATTGAATACAAAAATGGGAATAGAAGTAGAAATATTTTGAGACATGTAGATGAAATTGGGAGAAAATTTGGTTATAACATTGGTAGTAATAATAATGAAAATATAATCAATGATTTATTAGATTTATTAAAACAAAAATTAGGTGTAAAAGCTAGTAGATTAAAAAGATATAATTATACGTATAATAAAAGAAATAATAATAGATTATTTCAAAAAAATGAGAAAATATTTTATTCCAAACTTGATGATAAACAAAATATTATTTCGAATAATAATATTCCGTTGCCATCTGATTCAGATATGCGCGATTTTTGGACAAACATTTGGAGTAAAGATATAAAACATAATGAGGCAGGTTCATGGATAGAAAATGAAGAACTCAATTGTTCAGACATTGAACAAATGAGTTTTTCTGATATATCGGTTGAATTGTTAGCCAAAATTATAAAAAATACTCATAATTGGAAAGCCACGGGTTGCGATTGGATACATAATTTTTGGTACAAACGTCTAACTACTTTACATCCTCTTTTTGCAAAAAATCTTTCAAAACTTGTCAAACAACCTCAAAATTTTCCTAATTTTCTAACTAAGGGCATTACTTATATGTTACCTAAAAGCGAAAATATTAATAATCCCTCTCAATATAGACCCATTACATGTCTACCGACAATATACAAAATTTTAACCTCTTGCTTGACAGATTTAATATATACTCATTTGGATGAAAAAAATATTTTATCTGAACAACAAAAAGGTTGTCGCAGAAAACATATGGGATGTAAAGAACAATTAGTTATTGATTCTGTAATTTTAAAACAAATTCAAAATCAAAAGCGTAATTTACATACTTGTTATATAGATTATCAAAAAGCTTTTGATAGTGTCCCGCACTCGTGGCTAATAAAAATATTAAAAATATATAAAGTTAACCCAATTATAATTAGCTTTTTGAAAAATATTATGTCCTTTTGGAATACAGATTTACTAGTAAATTTAAAAGGTAAGAAAATAGTAGTACCGGGCATTTCAATAAAAAGAGGGATTTTTCAAGGAGACTCATTGAGTCCTCTTTGGTTTTGCTTAGCATTGAATCCTATGTCTAAAATGTTAATTAAAAGCAAGTTTGGAATAAAAATTAAGGGTAATACAAGAGAGAGTAGTATAGTTTCACATCTATTATATATGGATGATATAAAATTATTTTCAAATTCTGAATCAAATTTAGAAAAAATGATTAAGGTAGTTAAAATTTTTTCAGATGATATTAAAATGACTTTTGGTTTAGATAAATGTAAAACGATCCATATAGAGAAAGGCAAAATTGTAGATGGAGACGAGGGTATATTTAGAAATTTCAAAATTAAAAGTATGAAAGGGGATGAGGTTTATAAATATTTAGGATACCCGCAATCGAATAGATTAGATCACACTAGTATTAAAAATGATATTAGGATTAAATTTCAAACTAGGATCAGAAAAATTTTAAAATGCAATCTATCTGCTAAAAATTTAGTAAAAGCAATAAATACTTGGGCAATACCTTTATTAACGTACTCATTTGGCATAATTAAATGGTCGAATACATATTTAGATAGTTTAGAACGATTAATTAGAACTACGTTAACAAAGTTTAATTGCCATCATCCAAATTCAGCTATAGAACGAATTAATTTACCTAGAAATTTAGGAGGTAGAGGTATAGTCAAAATAACATCTTTGAAACACAATCAGGTAGAAATGCTTAGAATTTTTTTCCATAGGAAAGCTAATAGCTCAGAAATGCACAAAATAATTTGTAAGGCAGATAGAAACATTACACCTTTAAATTTATATGACGAGAATGCCAACATTCTTATAAATACTAACCAGGAATTATTAGATTCCTGGTCAAATAAAATTATTCATGCAAAACACTTCAATTATCTCAACCAAACGTATGTTGACAAACTTTCGTCAAACAAATGGTTGAGTATTGGAGAGTTGAGCGCAGAAATAGAAGGATTTATGCTTGCCATTCAAGATAGAGTCATTAATACTAAAAATTATAGGAAGCATATAATCAAAGATATAAATCAAATTGATGATTTATGTAGAAAATGTTTGGCTTTTCCGGAAACTATAGAACATATTATATCGGGATGTTCTATATTAGCGCCGTCCGAGTATACATTTAGGCACAATCAGGTTTTAAAAATAATCCACCAAAGTTTGGTAATTAAACATAACTTGATTGACTGCCGTAATATAGTACCATATTATGAATATGAACCAAATTCATTTTTAGAAAATGAATTTTATAAAATATATTATGATAAAACTATACTAACAGACAGAACAATTAGTCATAATAGACCTGATATAGTTTTACATGACAAAATTAAAAAAATAACTTATATCATTGATGTAGCTATTCCAAATTCCTGTAATATTCAAAAAACTGTTTCTGAAAAAATTAGAAAATACACAGATTTAGGAAATGAGATTAAAAGAATTTGGCATTCTCGGAATATAAAAATATTACCATTTGTTATTTCGGCTACTGGCATTATACCTAGGTCTCTGATTCAAAATTTAGGCGTATTAGATTTGTCAAAGAATTTATACATAAAAATGCAAAAATCGGTAATTTTAAATACATGTAGGATTACAAAAGATTTTTTAAATATTTATATTGAGGGATCAGTAGGATTTATAGGTTCAATTAGGAATTCCACAGAGCCGAACCCTCTGATATGAAAATATCTGGAGTCGGTGAATTATTTTCCCATCTGGTCTCTGGTAGGTTGACATGTTGTTCTTGTATTGTTTTGTAATTATAATACATATAGTGCAATTGCATAACGTGGATTGACCAGATGATCATTTGGGAAGTGTGTGAAAGGGTTTAGTTTTTCCTGTGGGGAAAATTAAACCCGGACATTTAAATCTGGTGCGTAAAAACATATAGGTAACTTAAGAGGAATTAAGAGGATTAAAACATTTATGTAGGTAACTTATGTATGCTTTGCATATTGTAGTCCCACATACGTGTGATGTAGAAAATAAAGAAAAAAAAAGAGAAAAGAAAGAATAAAATAAAAATGAAATAATCAATTAAAACATAAAACAGCCATGGGTTGTTTAGCATAGTTGTTGAAATGATAATAATAATAAATTAAATTTATAAATATACGTGTACTTAAAAGCAAATAATTAAAACATAAGGTAATGGTGTTTGCATTTCATATTATATTCCTACGTACACATCTTGTATAATGAGAACTAGAAAGAGAACAGAAACAAGAAAATAAAATAAAATATCCGGCGGATTTTGACTTTTTGTCTTAAGATGGTACGAGAGATTTTTCAATATTTAATGATTTTTGCGCGTTTTCGAAGTCGCCTACGTCCATAACCGTACAAACAAAAAAAAAGTTATACCAAAAGAATGATAGTTACATTTACGTTCTATCCCTAGAAATATAATTAAATATTAACTAAAAATATTTTTCATACTTTATTACTGTTTGAAAAATAGTTGTTTTCAACAAATCTCAATCGACCTACAAATATTTTTCTTATGTTGTCGTACGCATAAAGGAAAAAAAAATATAAAAAATATTTTTAGATAGAAAACATCTCAACGTATGCCGCTTCATTTTTTAATTTTTTAATTAAAGAGCCTTTTTAGCTAAATTACGATGTGATATTATTAAAAAAACTGCATAAATCAGTCAACTTTAGAATCGTTTTAATGTACCAAAAAACAGGTTAGTTAATAAAATAAAAATATCATCCAATAAAACAGTGTTTTAAGAATCTCAATTTAAAAATAAATATAATAAAATCCAATGATTTATTTGGTTTGCATCAATTTTCGTATCATATATTTAGAGCAGATCTCAATTATTCTTTCAGTGCCTGGACAAGCCCCAAGACGGAAGGTTGTCTGTCACGCTACTTTAAATAATTTAAGTAAAAGCTGAATCACCCAAAAGATCAGTCATTTACTAGACCTGAATACATTGTCGGAATTATTAAATGGCCCTTTTTACAATTTCTTCTTTAATTTACTCTCTACTCAAATCGCACGGGCGAGCTGTGTCGGCGCTGTTCAGGGATATTCAAAGTTAACATAATATTATATGTTTATGATAATTAAATAATGTTTTTGATAATTAAATAAATGTATATGATAATTAAATAAATGTTTCCGACATTTAAATAAGAACAAATAATATGAAATGCGAAATATCTATTCGATGGCAAATAACTATTTTTGAAAAATCTTAATGAAATTTTATAAAATTATTCACATAAAATTAATCACTTATACCTACCTTAGTTTTATTCACGTTTACATATCTTTATTTATAATATATTTTTTTCATTTCTAGTTTTGTTATTTTCGATAAGGCTCTCGACTGACGTTCCGGAGGTCACGGATTCAAATTAAGCATGCGCAAGTAAATTTTATTTGATTGGTTTGTGTTATTTCACAATTTGATCATTTAAAAATATTATAAGGTATTCTCTTATTTGCGGTACGTTCCAGATTGAAAGATAGTTTCAGTATCGCCCTAGTAAAAGACCACCATTCAGAATTAAAACTTTGCTTTAAATGGCTTTAGCCGTGTTTGGTGACTAGATGTGAATAATCAAGCTATCTGATCTGACAGTAACCATGTAGCAACTTAAACTTTTTTTCCAATTTAACCTTAAAAATTTAGTCTTCAAACTCTATTTACTCGAAAACTAAGGTTTTTTGGTTTGAGTTTTATATATAAACATGTATATACCCAGCTGAGTAGTCGACCAACCCTTCACCCCTCCTCCAACTGTACAACACCTACCATTTTTTTATGTTTTTGTAGAAAAAAAACATCAAAGATGTCACCGGAGACCGAAATTTCATTTTCATTTTTTACTCCATATAATGTCAGGAATCACTGGTTAAAGTAAGTCAAGTACTTAACATCCTGTATATGTGCAGTCCTAGTGCTGCATATATACATTATCCATTTTACCCTTAAATCGACTAAAATCAAACTAACCGTACAATGTACTTAAATGAAAACTATTAATTCTTGTTTATTATTTTCTTTTTAATAACTTTTTACTTAACACTATGTACTTTTATTTAAAAAATTTTGTATTTAGTAATTTTATTTAAATAACTACTCGAAACTATTATTTCTGTATTGATTATTACCACTTTTTGATAATTTTTACAACGTGCTTACAATTTATACCTACTATAATTGTTTAATAACCACTTGATTTCACTGAACTTAACTGGTTTAAATTATATTCACTATTTAATGTACAATTACTTTACACACAATTGTATGCTTCCTAAATAAACATAAATAAATAAAATAAAATATATGTATTGTATAAATATATGTACTGTAAATATATGTAAAATATTGTATAAATATATGTACTGCATATATACCTACAGGGTTTTAAGGGACGTACTTGACTTACTTTAACCATTGATTCCTGACATTATTTGGAGTAAAAAATGTAAATGAAATTTTTAGTCTACAGTGACATCTTTGATTTTTTTTTCTACAAAAAACATAAAAAAATTTTAGGTGTTGGACAGTTAGAGATGGGGTGAGGGGTTGGTCGGCTACTCGGCTGGGTGACCAGTGATGACATGCGGAAAAAAAATTGATTTTGAGAAAAAAGTTTTGAAAAAAAAAGTCGCCGGAGACCAAAATTTCATTTACATTTTTTATTCCAAATAATGTCACAAATAACTGGTTAAAATACGTCAAGTACGCCTAATAATACCCTGAATATGTAATATTGTATTATACTCGTAATATAGGTATGCACATTTTGTAGTAATAAAAATTCTTGGTGCATAATTCCACAAGCAAATGCTTTTAATGGAGGAAAAGTAACACTGTAACATGTTCCATTTTTTAAGATAATAAAATTATTAAAAAAAATTATTAAAATTATAATCGTCTAATCAACCGTTATTATCAATTTTGTTAAGTTTTCAAATAAAACAATGACAACAAGAGGTTTTTTTCTTTGCGATGATATTAATAACAAAAATAATTATCGATTCATTAAAGTAACGTTTACCTTTTGTGTTGAAAAAGTAATAATTTACATTGGAAAAATTATCATTTTTTTCACTTTCTGCAAAATTTTAAATAAAACTGCTTTTATACCCCTGATATCACCAAATGCTCGCTGACCAAAATTACATACGAGTTTCATGGTAAAGTCGACGCCCTAGAGCTTGACGGGAGGAGGAAATCGGGGAATTAGATTACAAGTAGCGTTGTGAAATTATGTACAACTTTAAAACACAATACCGAAGTTAAAATATCTAAAAACTACACGGGCGACATTACGACGAAACAGCAAACTAATTTCACCAAATTTGAAAATACTTAAAGGACTGCTAGGCTCTTAATTGTTTCGTAACGCTGACTTCACCCAAATATACAGAAACACCCTTCTGTTCGTGTCTCCCTTCCCGGAATTGCTTTTATTCAAAATGTACGGCTAATAAAAAAAATCCTCCGGGCTCTAGGACTCTAGGGATATGCCATGCCTAGGTACTATTATTTTTTACCCTGCTAATTAAAAATAACATACATACATACAGAGTGTTCGGATTATTAGAATCAAACCCAAATTTACATGTTTTCATCTTTGGAGGTAATTTTTACACTTGTTTTTTTTTTCATAAATTTATTTTTATTTAATTAGAACAATGTTTAGTCTTTGTTGTTTTATATGGCAACATACTGCTACAAGCCACAATGCAAATGAATGAAAATGTGTTTTATATGGCAACATACTGCCACAAGCCACAATGCAAAGTAATGAAAATGTGTTTTATATGGCAACATACTGCCACAAGCCACAATGCAAATGAATGAAAATGTGTTTTATATGGCAACATACTGCCACAAGCCACAATGCAAATGAATGAAAATGTGTTTTATACTTTAGTTATTCTGCGGTTTTTTGTAAGTTGGTATTCCGTATTGTCCCTAAATATACTGCCTGTTGTGTATTAGTATGCTGGGGGCCAACTGTCGGGTATCAACTGTCACGAAACAGAAAAAAACCACTCGTAGATAACCACTCATCGAGGAACTCGTTCAAGTATGGCATCACAACCAAGAAATAAAAAATAAAATCGGCAGCATAAATTTTTTGCGCAGCAAGATTAAATTACTCCTTAAGAAAAAATAAATGTTCATAAAATATTATATACAAGCCATTGATGTTGTAATATACTAGCAGACCCGGCCACACGTGGCTGGGACTAACGAAACACAATGCCATTACCCAACCTTTATAACCAACGCCATCTGTTAATTTGCAGACGTATCAAATCCACACCACCCGCTTGCCAGCCCGCTCCCTTTATATATTATATGTATCAACCAATTTACACGAAACCTTGACAAAATGAATCACCCTATCTATTGGTGAAAACCGCATGAAAATCCGTAGTCCTGTCAAGAGCCATACCTGAAACTTTTTCTTTTATTGCATATTGGATATTACGGAATGCATCACTTTGAAATAATATTTTGTGGATTTATTTTGAGCCATAGTATATTTTATTTACCGAAACCACGGACATATGAATATACATGGACCTGCCCTAAGTGATAAAAACGTATTATTTCCCCCTCCACATGGCGCCGGCTGAAGCTCCTCCTTGGAACCGGCTCGCTCCATGGGGAGGGGATAGAGCCTCGCTTGAATCTAAAATGTGTGACGTCATCATTCTTGCCGTGAACAGCTAGAAGGTAACATCCATACATTTAACGAAATACAACGCCAAAACAGTAGCGTATTCTATACAATATATCTACATATCAATGTGCACATAGCGAATGTGGGCGGTTCTCCAGTGTGCTCATCGGTGGTTACAGGGGTAAGTAAATTATGAAACATTTGTAATAGTGTTTTAACTAAACACGGCAACAAAATATTGCTATGTGTATTGGGGCGAGTTTTTTTGGGGCGAGCATTTGACCTTAGCAAATATGTTATTATCGTGGCAAGCAATTCGCGCTCCCATGTAAAAAGGTCTATTCATTCAAAGCAGATTTTGCTTTTAAGAACTAAATGGTGATATTGTAATGCGAGATGCCTATTTACTGTCAGATTGATTGTATAACGAATCACAGTCATCTTTCCCCTCTTCGCCCTCCATGGTTTGGTTTGACCCCTCACCCGTAACTGCTTGTCTAGTCATTTGGATGTCTATGACCGAAACACATTCCTTGAATAATAAACTATCTATAAAAATAATATTACCTGCGTTTGTTTGATAAATTGATAGGTTTTCGATGTTTATGTGAACTATCAGCTCGGACTTTTCGACAGTTCAAATCGCGGCAAAATCTGACACCCACATTCCACAGATAATTCATTTAAAAATGTTCTGGTGTTGATAGGTGAATGAAAGTTTTGGCTACATCAAGAATGATACTGGCGCAAGCGTTTCTGACCTTGTCCTTCGTACAATTTCTTTATACATAAGGGTTAAAATCGTATTTTTTTTCTCGAAAATTTGTTCCGCATGCGCGCTTCCGGCAAATAAGAGGTTTTAAAAGATCTAGGCGTATCTACAGACAGCGTGAGCGACTTTGCTTTATACTATGTAAGGATGTCATAAAAATTTGAAAACTAAAAAAAAATCGTTTTGAGTATAATAATTCGTACACGTCTGTATCTTTGTTTCGACGTGATATTTTAAATTAGCAAGTCTTTAGGGAACCCTGTTTCAATATAATTTTCTATTTTTGATACTGACAAATTACAAGGATTTCCAGTGAAAATTACGAAAAAACATGTTTTTTCAATTTTTAATTTCGAGTTTTCTTGATAGAAATCTTATTCCTCAAGGAATATCGTGTTAAAAGGTTTCTTTTTTTTAAATACGGACAAACACCGAATTAATTATTATCCACCAATTTTCGTTAAACATCTTGGAATATTGATTTAATATATTAATTAATAATTAAATTTCCTTATAATTCTACCTACGTCATTAGTATTATTCTTAAAAGTAGTGTTAAAACCCGGCTCAGCGCCCTACTTTAATTTATTTTCCCTTTCTTTTCTGATTTTCTTTTCCTTTCTCTTTTATCAATATCCATTTGAAACAATTTACAAACATGGAACAAGCAACAATGGCGACTTATTTTTTCAGTTAAATTGATATTTTTCTAAACTCAAATATTCCTGATTAGCTGGTACCCGGCCTTCCCCGCCTTCCCCCTCCCTCGTCTCTTTCCTCTCTGCAAACCCCACCTTCTCCCTGCCGTTCCTCCTTGCCGCTAAAATATATGAAATACTAACATTTTCATTTATACAAATTTTATAACGCCAGAGCTTACCATTATATACAGCCTATGTCACTCGCTGATAATGTAGCTTTCTATTGGTGAAAGAATTTTTAAAATCGTTTTAGTGGTTTAGGCGTGAAAGCGTAACAAACACACACACTTTCGCATTTATCTCTACATATTATAAATGAACTCCTTTATTATAAATTTTATTATTTCAAAATTTTTATTATGCCGTTTAATCAGAGGTAAAGTCACAAGGAGGAATTCCATAATTCATTTTATTTTGGCTATACAAACATTTACAAACTGGAAAAATGTAAACTGTCGATTTCCCGAAAATAAATAAATAAATGAAAGTCCTCCTGTCTGTTCGCGATAAACTAAAAAACGACTGAACGGTATTTTCATGCGGTTTTCAACAATAGATGGAGTGATTTATGAGGAAGCTTTAGATATGTAATTTGTCAAGGTTTTGTGTAAATTGGTTGAAATATATAATATATAAAGGAGAATGTGTGTATGTGGTAAACGAGCGAGCGGTATGGATTTGATTTGTACGCAAATTAACAGATGGCAGTGGTTATAAGGTTGGGTAACCATCCAGTAGATGGTGTTGTATTTTGTTAGCTACAGCAACGCGTGGCCGTGTCAGCTAGTAATATTATAAGTATGGATGTTGTAAATGAGGTTGCGGGCTGAAAACATTTGCATGAACCTGGGAATATTGGGCAGAAAATGCTGTGCAAGTTTATGACGCCAGAGCCATATGGGATGACCTATGAATTAAAAATTGAATTAAAAATGTTGTCTTTTTTTGTATTATGTTATATCATTAAATACAACCAGAAAATGCAAACTCAATTAGATATATAACACGCAATAGTAAATAATGTTTTCGCGCTGAAGGAAATTAATTTTTCATTATCCGGCTTAAGTAGGTACTAAATGCCGAAGGTCTTTAAAACGATTTTCCAACTGAAATGTATGGGGACACGGTGTAGGCCTTTGTATTGTATCAATTCCTACGTACCATCTCGAGTGACTAATCAAGGCCGATTTTCAGTACGGCTCAGTGATGCTGAGATGATGATTTAAATAAAAACACGTTTAGGGGGAAAAAACATTGTTTTTCCACGTTTTAGAATCATGATTTTCGTAATATTTTTATTGAGAATTTTACTAAGAAAGCAGCATCAACCAAGGGAAGGCGAAAAATGTTGCTTATTTTGTGATGGAGAACTTAGCCGGCCGAGGACACCGACCGGTCATAATTATGGTAGTTGTAGGAATTCAAATATTGTCGATGTGCGGAGACCCCGATTATATGTAGGAGGAAACACAGAAGCCGATAATAGCTCCCTCCACATACGAGTCGACTTACACAAAAACGAGTCGAAGAAACAACCCTTCTCACGAAGCTGACTTCAACTGAAAACGGTTGTTCCGCTCGGTAACCGGACAACTCAGATAATGCAACTTCAACACCTCCTTTGAAAAATCATTAAGAGGGTATAACCAGATAAAACCAAAAATATGGCATTTTTAAATCAGATTTTAGACGTATTGACTCTTTTCCACAAAAAATTATAAATTGACTTCGAAAGATTGTTCTTTTATCTAGTAAACGCGTGTTTTAAATTTTGAGAAAAATGTTTATTTTTAGCATAATAAGGTTATACCATAGGTCGTTGGCAGATTTGTTAAATTTTCAAAAAAGATTTTGTATTATACAACACCCATTTCAAATCCTATAATCATGCAGTAAAATAAATCAATACATTACACGCATGTTTCAGAATTTTAATTTTAGTTTAAATAAAATCATTAAAAATATATACGTCATGAGTTTCTTGACGAAAATTAGTCCGTTTGTGTATTTATTTGCGCACTTACAAATTAATATATTTCAGATTTTTTTAAGTTCTTATTTTGCTTAAACATTATTGAAAAATGATAAATACTGATGATCAAAAAATAATTACAAAAAGTACATAATTTTAATAGTTTTATCATAACGCCTTTCAGCATTTTTGGGTGTAGGTATAAATTAAAGCAAATTTGAAATGAAATAAAATCGATATTTAGTTATTATTTTAAAAAGCTGGTACGGAGAATAATTAATCTAATCATAAATAAGTAAGAACATCTTTTGACGAAATGTGGATTTTCGGCCGTTGGCTGGTTAAACGCCCTTTAAAGTGAAGAAAAAGCTGGTTACATTAGTTTAGGTAAAGGACTAAAAATTTTCATAAGTTTTAATGACTTTTCGAGGGGAGTGTTGAAATTTCACGACTCTGAGTTTTCTTTGAACTGTTTCACAGAATTTGAACAAATAATTAAATTTACGAGTTAATTTTCAAGTTCAGTGAACGTCACATTCAAGTTCTGTTATTAGTAAAACAACCGGCCTGTGTTGAAATATTAACAGAACTTCAATAGAGCTGTCACAGAACTTCACTTTTAACCTTGAAATTTGATGAATTATTTAAATTCTGTTGATTCGGGTTGTTTACCCGTTCTTAAGACGACAATATACCCTAAAATATATTCAGAATCTTAACGACGTAAGTAAAGAAGCCGTGTATACAAATTGCGACTCGCGACCCGTGTATTGGACGGACCTACTGTCGAATTTGCCCTATCAAAGAAAAGAAGAAGAAGACAAATAATGTGGGAATCTTAACGACGTAAGTGAAGAAAGCGTGTAAACAAATATACTCCGCGGTACGGCGTATTGTTCGAACGCACGATCGAATTCACCCTAGCAGGCCTGTAGATTCGACCTTTATCAAAAGATGATATAATACCTAATGTAACAAAATTACGTTAAAAAAAACGAGAGTTTTGGTTTGCGGTCGACAATAAGACTTCCGATTTCCGATTAGTAACATCTTTTTGGTAGGGGCCTTTGGGTGTTGCATATTTTATGTCTGTACAATCTGTACATAGGTACATTGCAATGCAACATTTCAACGATTTTAAATTACTCTGTCTTTTTAAGATGAAACACTACGAAGTAATGCAAAATCATTTGTTTTTGGTTGGAAAATTTGATCGCTTATAAATATGTTAGATGCTTTAATTAAATACTACTTACTTTTTATTGCGACCTCATTTTATATCACATGTGACGAGTATGACATGCAACTCAAATGCAAAGCTTAACTCGGTACACGAAGAATCGGCAACTTGTTATTTAATTTATCGCTATTTTGTGTACAAAAAAACTAGTTTCAATTAAATCTGTATCCGGTGAATTAAAACAACACTCAGAAAATGTTTTTTCTTTGATTCTGGCAGTACATGAATAATCTGTAACTTGATTTTATAACTGCGCTTCGAATAAGATAATGATTTTCTTTAGAAATGTGTCGGCAGATGAATCCACAACTGGAATTTTACATTCTGAACACAAAACTGGTTTAAATTAAATCTGTGTGCGGTGAATTAAAAAATTAAAATTCAGAACATGAACATGAATTCTCTTTGATTCTGGCTTCACATACATAGTCTGCAACTAGAATTTTATAGCTGTACTTCGAATAAGAGAATGTTTTTCTTCGAAATGTGTCAGCAGATGAATCCACAACTCGACTTCTACATTCTGAACACAAAACTGGTTTAAATTAAATCTGTATGCGCGAATTAAAACTACTCGCAGATGAAATTGGTTTTTCTTTATTCTGGTAGTATATAAATAGTGTGCAACTAGAATTTTTTAACTGCACGTCAAATAAGATAATGTTTTTCTTCGAAATGTGTCAGCAGATAAATCCGCAACTTAAATTTTACATTCTGATAACAAAACTGCTTTTAAATTAAGATTGAATCTTGTTGCTCCCGAGCTTTAAGTATTATTACTCTCACAACACGCGTATGGTTTTCCAACGAATTACTAATTTTGAAGAATGGTTTGAAATAAAATTTAACTCTAAATATTATAACGATTTTCTTCGAAATGCGTCAGCAGATTAATCCGCTTCTGGAATTTTAACAGATCATTCGGAACATGAAACTGGTTTTAATGTAAGACTTAATCTGCACGCGAATCCTCGGCTTTAATTTATATTTCACCCAATTTAATTAATATTTAGTTGATACTACACTTAAAACACGATAATGGTTTTCCTGCAATTTTTGTACTCGGAACTCATGAACGGTTTAACACATGGAAATTTCCAAATAAAGTTTCACCCGCTTCAATAAATACTCCCTTCACAACCATTCAATCTTCAAATAGTTTATTGTGTTTCGCCAATATATGAGATATTTTAAATGATGCGATCGTTGCAGCTTTTGATTGTTTGGCTGGTCTTATGAACAAGGTTTTTTTTTTTTTTAAACAAATCATCAAATCAAATACTTTTCGTTTTCTTAATTCACCCTGTGGCGGGAAATGCTTTTCATAGTTTTTATGAATGGTTTTATAATGCCTCCTAAGTTCACATGCATAGATATTGCAACATAGATGAGGATAGAGTAAACAAATAATAAAAATGCGCAACCATTGACAATATAAGCTACAAATAAATAATATACAAAAAGGCATGAAAATTGGCGGTCTTATTGAGGCCTAATTGAGGATCAACTAAAACAAAAACTGTGAATAGATCTATTTATATCGGCAAATTTTTCTCGAGATCGACTCAAAAAGCTCTCGCGATCGACCGTTTAGGCACCACTGATATAGACCAATAAACGCTGATTCTGAATATTATAAGTTTTATTTAATAATATAAAACGCAGAGTTTTTAAAAAATTATTAAAAAGTCCATTTTTAATCGGGCCGTAAAAACACTCCGTCAAGGTGATGTCACTGTTCGACGTGTCGTGACGTCACCGTAAAGTCATTGTATAGGAATGTATGATATGACACAAGCCATCGTATTAATTTATTCGTTTATTTACATACTGTTTATAGAGATTCATTTGTTGTGTTTTTTTAAACATATTTAGGCCTAAATAATGTTTAAAAAATAAAGGTATCTTTTATTAGTTTATCTCTATTATTGAAAATATTCAAAAACTACTGCACAAAAAAAATAGTAGTGCTATTTCTAGGGAGAATACTTCGAACAACGGAATTCAAAATGGCGGCAGTAGATCAGCTGATTGCCCGATCCTATACTAATTTTTCAGGAGTGATGACGTCACACGATTCACCATACATACGGTGGTTTTCGTGGGGTCTTGAAAAATTAAAACTTTGACAATTATTTTAACTATTAAAACTAACTCTAAAAATAAAAATTAAAATGCAGTTATTTAAGTTAGAAGATCGTTATTCATTAAAAAAAATAAAAAAAATAGGACTGGAGTTCTCTATTATCCTACTTACAAACTTCTTTTGGGTAATGGTTTTATTGTATAATGTGGAAAATAAAGTGCTTTAGAAAATGATCGTAAAACATTAAATAATCGTGCAAGAACTTCGCAAAATAAAATAATTCGCGCTTTTTGGCGATGTTCTTTTCATGCACAAATCAAAACAGGCTGCTGGTTAGGCGGGAATTTAAACCTTATCGCCATCTAGATAAGTAGTGTTATTGTTAGCAGCCCGATTTAGAATTTTACACTTCGTGGTTTTGCATCGCCTAGCAAGTACTTTTTATGATACTTATCGGCCGTTGTTCCCAATCCTCAACACCCTGGGCTCAACACTCCTCAAATGTACAAACACGATCTTCCCAATTCCCAACGCAACTCTCCTACTAACGATCGTTACTAATAGCCCATTCACATGGTTCATTTATCTTTCATTTCGTGATTTCATTCCGCCTCCTTCCCTCGAAATGAACCGTGTGAACACGAAAGTGAAGAGAGACAGTGCCGAATGAAGTATTGCTTCCTTCGGCACTGTTTACTCGCAACCGGAATTTAACATCACGTGACGCGAATGATGTGTGTGAACACTCAAGTGAACAGTCTTTCACTCGCGAATTAGTCGGCCGAGAATTTTCTGGCGTGAGGACTAGTAGCCGGATCGGCTTAAACGTCAAAATGTTTATAATTTATTTGTGTGTTTTAATAAGTGTGTTTTTTATATTTTTTGTTACCAGTAATTTTAGTTAGAATAAAAGCAAGGAGAGACATTTTTTTAACTTTTAAAAGTTTGCATTAAAAATTATTATATTTTAAAAATTATGTGGTTATTTCTAATAATAAATTTTGGAAGCATATTTCATCACCTTTCCAAAACAGTTTTTAGTTTAAATATTCCATTTATATGGATTTTTGCACCATGAAAAAATTTTCATGGTGCAAAAATACTGGTAGATATCAGTTTTCAGGTTATTATTTAACCATATGTTCATTTTATGGTGCTGAAATTTATTTACTGTTTACAAGAATCGCCAATTTCTCGTAATTTAGTTCGACGTTATCGGAAATGTCAATTGAAATCGTAAATATTCCCGAACCTAGCCGTCAGCGCCGGACGAATTCCAATGCGCGCCGCGATTACGCTCGACGACTTCGTAGCGAGAATGTCGAGTGATCTCTTCCTTCGCAGGAACCGTCTGAACACGCGGTGAAACGAGAATGGAACATTTCATCGAGTAAACCTTCATCCGAGTGAACCATGTGACTTCAGCATAACGGCCGTTGTTCCCAACATTTCGATCGACCAATCTGATCAGCTAAGCGATTTGTAAGTATTTTACAGAGTAACGCTCGATTTGCGTTGTTCCCAAACCTTTTATCGTTGATTATCTTAAGTGACTCCGCCCACTTTCATAGAATATAAATACTGTTATCCACAAACTGGCATTTCATATATTTTTTTAAATAAGCATATAAAATATATTACAAATAAAGTATCAGCTTGACTTTAGCCACCGTCGCGTCGGTACTTCGTGACGTTGGCGTCACTCTATTGACACTTTTTTATAAATATGCTTTGCTAACTCGAGTTTAATCCACTAGTCCGGCTTCCTTAGATTGAGCGATGCTTGTGCGTTGGAAAGAGCGTAGCTGTGCATTTGAGCAGTGTTGAGCCTTAGTTTTGGCTTAGCAGTTGATTAATAGGATTGGGAACAGCGGCCGTAAACAAATCACGCTGATCGGAGACTGAGATTGATCGATCGAAAGTTGGGAACAACGGCCGTCATACTCAGCCGAATTCAGGAATGGACATCTACATCTATGTAACATCCATACTCCCGGAAAGGTAATTCAGTTATTAGTCTTGTATGATGGTAATTAAACATTATATCAGCTACATAATATTTATTAATTATTTATTCCACCATCCAATCTCTTACTTTTTTATGTGACACCTCACAAGAGATCTCCACGGATGTAGCCAGGAATCTATTTCATCTTTACTTCAACATTAGTACATTAAAAATTATAAGGCAATAATTGGTTGATCTAATGCTTACATAAAATAATTCACAGTCATATCACTTCTGTAATGTTATGTCTTGGCAATATTGAAATAAATTCCTGTTATTTAAGACGCCATGCCCCAAAAGTGCTGACTGTATAATAACATTGTATGTTGAAGTAGGCATTTTCATCAAGAGATTCATATTATGTATCACGTGTGTTTTTTTTTTAGAATGGCTCTCATTACGTTTTTCTAACTCAAAATTCTGATAACGAAAAACAACACACACACATTTTATTAGACAAATGTAATATTATAAACGTTACCAATCCCTCACCTTTTTCACGTTTTATGTAAAAATAATTCTTTAAAAATTCAGAAAGTTTCATTTTTAATTGCGGTCGAAAACTTTGATTTTCTAAAGGTTTACATTGTAATTATTTTTTGTTTAACTTTTAGATTTGAATTCAAAGTGTGGTGTTTTCCTTTCTAACACTGTTTAGATCATATTTATCATCATGAGTAAGGGAGACAAAGATTACTATGAGTTGTTCCCAAAAGCGAACGAAGTAGCCTGGGAGGATGGATCATTTATATAATTACGTTATGGATCATTTGTATAATAGAGAACTCCAGCCTATTTTTTTTAATGAATAATGACCTTCTAACTTAAATAACTGCATTTTTATTTTTATTTTTAGAGTTAGTTTTAATAGTTAAAATAATTTTTAATTTTTCAAGATCCCCGAAAACCACGTATGTATGGTGAATCGTGTGACGTCATCACTCCTGAAAAATTACTATAGAATCGGGAAATCAGCTGATCAAGTGCCGCCATTTTGAATTCCGTTGTTCGAAGTATTCTCCCTAAAGCATTACTATTTTTTTTTTGTGCAGTAGTTTTTGAATATTTTCAATAATAGAGACAAACTAATGAGAGATACTTTTATTTTTAAAACATTATTTGAGCCGAAATAATGTTTCAACAAACACAACGACTAAATCTCTATAAACAGTATGTGAATAAACGCATAAATTAATACGATGGCTTGTGTCATTTCATACATTCCCATACAATGACCTTACGATGACGTCACGACACCGCGATCAGTGACGTCACTTCTAAAATTTCAATAATGCCAACTTGATGGCGTATTTTTACGACCCGATTAAAAATGGACTTTTTAATATTTTTTAAAAACTCTGCGTTTAATATTATTAAATAAAACTTATATATTCAGAATCGGCGTTTATTGGTCTATTAATTATTAGTCTTATTGCGACGCGCAGTTTAACCCGCGCTCGTCTGTGTTGTCCCCATATTGGAGTGCAATTTGTACAGTTTGAATCGATAATGTAAATTGTAAAGATTCGGTTTATTTAGTCTGTGCTGTGGTCTGCCGAAAGTGAAATCAGCGGCGCGAGGTGCCCACGAAAGTGAAATCCGATTGCATGCGCGCTTTTTTGGTTGCTTTTGGACAGGGTTGTCACGAAATGCAAATAATATTTATATTTAGAAAAAAATAACGTTGATCGTGGTTATATTAACGCGCGTTTTGTTTTGCATTTTTTTCTTTCCAATTTTTTTAGTATAATTTAAATTTCATTAGTTGTATAAGGTGTAAGTATCTGGGTGGTATGTTTACGAGAGATGGGAAGGCTAATAGAGGTATTGAAAGAAGTATCTCCATTAATAATAATAATAATAGATAACAATTTCTTTATTCCAGGATGTGGGGAGGATAGTGCAATCCCACATGTCCCATATAGTTAGTTATACATATTTATTATGTACACGGTAAAGAAACAATAACATAAATAGGAAAAAAATAATAATAATAACAAAATTAAAATTATGCAGGGCGTGGTCTTGAGTGCGCTTGGTGCTGGAAGGCTGCGGTTACCAATGTGTTGTCGGAGGCCGTTAGCCGCATCCTGGCTCCAGTGACCCGGTGTCTCATCAGACTAGTTCCATAAACATTGTCGATGCACTGCCATATCTTCTGAATCCAAATATAATTCTGTATGCATTGTTTTATTGGATCCGGATTCGTTCCATCGAGGTGATTCGGTAGTGACACCATTAATGGAGGATTGAATGCCGTTGGAACTAAAAAAAAAAAACTGTCAAAAGAAGCGAAGCTAGCAGTCCACAATGGAGTGCTGGTACCTACCCGATGTATGGAACAGTGAGGTATGGAACTGGCAGAGGAAGGATGAAAGTAGACTGAATGCTGTTGAAATGGGATCCTTGAACTTTCGAATTTAAAATTCTAAATGGGGCCGCTAACAATAACACTCCTTAAATAGATGCCAATAAGGTTTAAATTAATATAAAATATTTTAAAAAAAATCAAATGTGTAAATGTTTTAAGATCATTTTCCAAAACACTTATTTTCCCCTTTATACAAAAAAAAAACCATAACTTAAAGTTTTTGTTAAGTATGAGATTTTGAACTTTAAAGCAGTTTTTATAGGTCTAATCTTCGACCAAGATATACTAGGTCAATGGGTCTTCTAATACTTTATTTTTTTCTGGGCTTATGATAAGGCTTCTCAAAAAATTCTCGATTATTTTAAAGGTTAAGATATGTTCTACCACCACCTCCTAGATCCCCTGGGTGACGTTTCTACTCAAACATCAAATTTTCAAACCAAAATCACATGATTTTGCGTTATTGAAATGAAAACTTCTTTAGCACTGTTGTAATTTGAAGTTCGATAAAACGAAAAAAACGACACTAAAAAGAGAAACACATACATCTACAGGATTTAGCTTGCGAGAAAATGAGATAGCCTCCCCACTTTTGTTTACTTTAGTTTTCTAAAGGTTTCACTTCTACCGCGTGTGAATTGCGGTCTGTTTTTGTCTTCTTCGTAGTGCTTCGCCTTTTATTGCGAATTTAAAAAATAAATATATATTTGCGTTAAAAAATATTTTAGTATTTTTGTGGCAGCCCTAATTTATTGGTGAAATCTCCTTTTCTTGAGAGCCCCTGCCGAGTGCTGCCAGCTGCCAGCGATCCACCAGCTGATCGGATGGCTTGTCAAATTACATTTAATACCGTTTTTTCCGGTTTACAAATCAACATTATGAATCACTTCTTCAACCCGCTTTAATGTTATTAGATATTATTATTCTTAGGAAACTTTGTTTTTAACTCTGCCGGTACTTCGTAATACTTGTTATTTGTTATATTGTTATAATACTAGAATTAAAACTTCAATACTTCTATTAATTTATTAACTTGTACTCAGAATAATGATTGATTGTTACTTCTTTTGTGTCCATAAAATATATTCAGAATCTTAACGACGTAAGTAAAGAAGCCGTGTATACAAATTGCGACTCGCGACCCGTGTTTTGGACGGACCTACTGTCGAATTTGCCGAATCAAAGAAAAAAAGAAGAAGAAAAATAATGCGAGAAACGTAAATAAAGAAGGCGTGTAAACAAATATACGCCGCGGCACGGCGTATTGTACGAACGTACGGTCGAATTCATCCTGGCAGGTCTGGAGATTCGACCTTTTTGCCGCGTTTATTTTAATTAATTCTGAAGAATGAGTTACAAATATTTAAAATGTATCTCCATGTTGTCCTCCCGAAGTTATTAATTCATCTTCTAGAAAAATAAAATCTGGTGCTTATCGCTAACTTTATAGTTGAAAAACGGGTTATAAAGTTTTAAAATCGTTGTACGTAAATATATTAATGTTAAGGTGCTGTTTTTATTAATCTAAAATATAAATAACTCGCATTCCTTGTGCGGCATGGAAATAAAAAAAAAGTTATTATATTTACGAATGATAAATCGCCGGAAATGATAAAAATGTGAGTTTTGAACAAACAAAAAATTATTAGGGTTGTGTACCGCCTTAACTATAGATTTTTCTTCTTCTTTTCTTCTAACATCTCAAAAGGAACATTTTTTCGAAGCATTCATTGTTAATTGTCAGGAAATGTTGGGTTTTTTTTTTGACGGATTTTTTGCATTATTTATTAAATTTTATTTAAATAAAAAAATTAAATGGTTAAAAAATTCTACAAATTAAACACAAAAAAAGAAGAAAAGAAACTTCATTTCTCTGTTTATCCCTTATGCAATCTACAATTTGGGAGGCGGGTATGGGTACCGCCGCCCCGGGAACCATTTATTGTATAACCAACACCTCTGCCATAGGTCACCCCAAGTGGTTTGCTACGTTTGGTGACTTAGCAGGGGTGCCCGGGTTCATGGGGTGAGGTTTGTCTAGTTCTTGGCGGCCAATGTGTTTGCCCACCTAATGGATGGCAGGTTGGATCGGGAGAGTTTGGTTAAGGGAGACCTAGAAAACCTAAAGAGACTAGCTAAAATCGTCAAAAAACGTCGAAATGCTGATAAATTGCCATTTAGCGCCAAAATCCAAAATGGGGCAAAATCATCTCTCCAGCCGGATTCCCTCGACCCATCGCCCTGCTTTGCAGTGGGGAAGATGAATTCATACGTCCATTACTCCTAGACACATTGACCCAATGATTCCTACCCACCCCTCATACCCTTTTCCTTCCCAGAACTTTCTCTCCTTCCTTTCCTTAAAAAAAACCTCCACACAGCATCCCCAAAGATGACATAGGGCCTGAGGGAAATGTTTTTCCTCAGAGCCCCCTATGTTGAAGTCGCCGGATACCAAAATTTCTTTCACAAATAATGTCAGGAATCAGTGGTTAAAGTAAGTCAAGTACATCCCTTAACACCCTGTACATATAATATAGTGGTGAGCTCTAGCGTTATGAAATTATTTCCTATATCATTCATCTGATTGCAATGAAACTCTAGTGAGTTGTTACGCTCACACCCAGAAAGTTTATATAATAATAGTGAGCTCTGGCATTATAAAATTTGTTTAAAAAAAATTATAATCAGTAAATAAACAGAAAATAGATAGGCACTTCAGACCCATGAAAAATCACAGGATAGGCTGAATTCTTAGTTTCAATTGAAAATAATAAAAATAGTTTTCTGTTAAAATATATTTATTTACATATGTAATTTATCGCTTATCTGAATTTTTCTCACGGTCAGTTCCATTTTTGAAAATGACACATTAAATTCGAATCAAAATTATTTTTACCGGTCAGTGGCTGAGTTGGCATTGTACTTGGTTCCCTCCCAGGCATGGTGAGTTTAATTCCTCAACTGGCTTCATCACGACAAAGGCAACGTTTTCCACTTACTGAAATGATAGTAGGATATTTACAAATATTGTCAGGATATTCGTAACCCGTAAATGTTTGTCTTCCTATTAGGAAAAAATAAAAAATCCAAGTTCATTGAACCAGAGTTACACAGACAGACAGACTCACAACCAAAATTAGTATTTTTTCAGTTTATTCTATCCTCCATATACGAAATCTACTGTGATGTCGGCATGAAATTAATTTTAATTTGTTTAATTGTTTCAGCGCGATGACCGCTCCCTGCTGGCCCAGTTCTTCTTCGCGGACGAGACCCTCAACATGGTGGCTGCAGAGCTGGACTCGTTCGACGGGCGCGAGGACCCGGAGCGCTGCTCCACCCTGGTCAACCAGCTCCGACATGCCCAGGTAATGATGCAGACTGGACTATGAAACCCTCGTTATGATTGGACCTTTTTTCCCACTCCAATCCTCTTCTTCGGTCTGCCTCTAGAATACTTCTAGTGCGGCCCTCGTTTAACCAAGATATCCTCATCTGGCATTATCTTCCAAATGTTCAGCCATAGGTAATAGAAATAATGCATGTATAGTCACACACACATTATTTTAGTCGGTATTTTGATCACCTTGGTCATTGAGACATTAGCAATATAACAAACACTTTAAAAATCTGTGACAGGAAACAAATTGAAATAAAACTAATTATTCTAGGGGTTCTTACTTACTATTTATTAAAATTATAATAACATAAAAAAGTCTACAAAATTTCTTCATTAAATCAAAATCTCTACATAACCTTAAGAAAAGGGGAAAAAATCAACATATTTGGAAAAAGAAATCCGTGATCATAGGAACATAAATTAGGAACTTCTCGTTACTAATTTTCATAAATTCGATAATCAACGTGCATATTTGAACTACTGTTTTGATTATTTTTAGATGGAAAATTGCAAAAAATGTGACATCACACTAGGGTGTTGGGGTCTCACAAATGTGATGATGTGCGACAGGGACGGGGGGGAGGGGGGGATCAAAAAATCATGATATTCGTGTGATGTAATTTATGGATGGCCCCTAATCCCGGTCTTTCAGACCCGTTCCATGACAGTTGGTCCGCCGACAATTGTTCCCCCGGCTTACTTATATACAAAGCGCAGTCGCTTTAGGAAAAATATGTTATACCTAATTACACAAAATATAACTAATTGACCCCATAGGGATGTGCAGAGAGGATGTACCGCAAAATAACAAAAGAATAAAACATATTTTCATTCAAATACAACAAGGATTGCAGGATGCTTTGGTAAATAATGATAATTTTATATTAAATATCGTTTCGGGGGATCAATTGTCAGGGGATCAACTGTCGGTTCACCCTCACACCGGTGAAAGAAGGTATGACAATGTGGAGAATCGATACTTACCACCGATCCTCCAGGTTATTTGGGAATGTCATGGGTGCTTTGAAATAATAAGTTGAATTTGCGTTTGTCTGACTCCGGTATATTTAAAATTATAAATTATATTATTCGACAATAAATTTCTACCGAAGGGTAAAATATGAGGATAGTAATCCACACACACAGCAGCCCAAACCAGTGAATAACCAAGAATCAATTTAGAATCTTTCCTTTCTGACAGCGGCCGGTAGAAGACACTAGAATGCCAGTGTTGTCATCCTAAAAATTGTTTTTTTTTGTCTGTTGAGTGCTGTGCTCAGGTACTATCCACATACTTCCCCCCCAGTTTATAGACGAGGATGGTTGATTTTAGAGACAAAGGTTTTTACTCACCTAATGCAAATGCATGTCTTCAAAAGAGCAGTACTGCGGGTAGCAGGAAGAAGGTATATAGGTGCACGAAACGTAAAGATGTGTGCACAATTAGTTATTCTCAATAATAATGTCGCTGGTGCCTCTGAGACCGGGGGTGGATAGTTAAGGGTTAATAATCTCTAGAAAAGTGATTAATTAGTACTCTGTTATTGTCACTGTTATTTACATTGCCTTATAAAAATATTTTCTTATTCCTTAATTCTTCTTTATTCCAGGAGCGAGTGCTGAACATCACCGGGCAGATAATGGACCAGCTCCTGGGCAGTGAGAGGGTGGCGCGAGGGTTCCGCGTCAAGTTTCCGGAAGATGTTCTTCAGGACAATCTAGCAGGACAGCTTTGGTTTGGAGCCGAGGTAATTACATCTCCTTTTTGGATGGTAGATGGTCTCAATATCACCCCAGTGAAAGATCACCATTCACAATCGAAACGTTGCTTGAAACGGCTTTTGTCATGTTTGGTGACTAAATCTGAATAGCCAGGTACTTTCCAACCTCCTTCACTACCTACCACATCGTTCCCCAAATGGGAATGACGTAATCCCACTGGCTCCAGCGGGATTATGGCCACCTGTGTTAGGTTTGTCCGGGTCTTGGCGGTGGATGCATCTGCCCATCAGCTGCATGGCAGGCCAGAGCAGAAGTGAATGCTTGAGGGAGTCCCTTTGACTTCTGCAACCGTACTCTCTCGGAACATTGCCTTGCACCGCAGTGGAAGGGATGTATTCATACGTTGTCACTCCTGGACACACCGACACCCAGATTCCTACCCACCCCTCATACCCTTTTTACTCCCAGAACTTCCTCTCCTTCATTTCCTAAAAAAACCCTCCACAAAGTATCCCCAAAGATGACTTAGACCCTGAGGGGAATTATTTTGCTCAGGACCTCCCGTGTGGCACTAATGTAAAAAAATAAAAGTTCTCTATGTATTCCAGCAACTGTTTTATGTGTTTTTGTTCCTTTCGTTCTGCACGTTTGTTTGAATAAGTTTACAAAATGGAATCTTCTTGTAAGCGTAAACATGACACCTCAAGTTACCAAAAAATGGAAATTTTACAAAAAACCCTTTGCTTTCTTTTTCAACGTACCCTTTTTTAGTTTTGTATTTATGCGCTATAATACGCCGCTTACCCTAATCGGATACTTGCATGGTTTTTCGGATAGCTTATTTATTACGGATAGTTAGATTTATTTATTTATTGTTTCCTCACAATTAAAATACATTGTTTAGCATATAATTATTAACCCCACTAGGGCTCGCCGCTCGCCTGTATCGGGGTTAATAATTTAACAATTTAATAAAGTAACGCACAGAAATAACGGTCATTATCAAACAGTTAAGTAAATGCAAATTATAAAATTTTAAAATAATGATAAATGGAGAAAATCTCTTGAAGAAGAAAAAAGATTTGAACTAACCACAAAGTTTAGAGATCAAACAAAATGTTATTATTCACTGTTTGTTGTTATTTTTTTTAGATTTTGTCAATCAACCAGAATAGCGATTCTATATCTTTTGTGGGATCGTTATGTGATAACGGATGTTATCTCATCTCAGATTTGTGTGATTTTTATGGCTGTTATTCAATGGAGTGACAGCGCAATTTAAAACTTTTTTTCGAATTGATCGAGATTTTTCACTAATCATTTTGAATATTTTCCGCCCACATTAAAAAAATCATACCTACGAATTTTAATATGGAGACGTGCAAACTGATTATTGTTCTATATAGCCAACGAATTCACCTATCTTTTGTTGATTATCACATATTCGTAGGATTTATTAAAAAAAATTATAAAATCGTAAACTTCTACTTAATTTCTTACAAATAAGAGAAAATTTGCCAAAATTAACAGCAAAGCAATCCGAGTTATTTTAAATAGTGCCATATTGTGGCAAAAAGCACTCCAGTGGTTATTTGCTTTTTCTATGTACAACGTTCATTAAATGAATAAATAATCATGCTTACTTGCAGGAATTCGGGTTTAAAAGGATCTAAACTAAAATATGTGATCGTAAATATGTAAAAATCACACAAATCTGACAGGAGATCACGTCCATTATCTACATCTACGATCCCACAAAAGATATAGAATCGCTCTTCTGGTTTAGAAAATTTAAATATAATAAATATAATCAACCTCGCTCATTACATTTGACATTTTACCTCAAAGCATTGTCTTCTTTTGTGTTAAACTGTAAAAAAACTGTTTGTATGACTACCATATTTAATGATTCACCTGCCCTGCCTGTGTGCACAGTAAAAAAAACCTTATCATGTGTGATTCAGAAGGTCACTGCTTATAATTTAGGTTAATACTGAGGTATTTATTTAAAGTATGTTCCGATAACACATTTACTGTCGACGACAAAGGACACTTAAAATTTCCCACAACTGAATGAATCGCGGTGACAGTTGCTCAGTGTGACAGGAATTGCTTCACTCATTGTCACCTTTAGGCATCCAAAGCACCTTTTTTGTTCTAACAAATAAAAATAGTTCATGTCAAAACAATGTCTCTTTAGTCAAGTTATGAAGAATATGCCATAACAAAACAAAATATTATTTTTTTCACATTTGCAAGCGTATGACTCTGCCACTGAGAGCTCCTGCATAACTTTTTTTTTTACTGTTAAGCATTGAACTCACATACCATTAAAAGCGCTAGCACTTATACTTTGTACCGCGAGTGCTTATGTGTTATACCGACACACTACGCTATAAAAGATTTCTTCTTATGGTAGGAGAGGGGGTTAGTTAAATTAGGGAGCTGCCACGAAATATCACTTCTTTGTACCAGAACTGTCAACTTGACAGATCTAATACAGCTCTGAAATTAAAATGACCCCCTCTTCTGTTTACAGCGGAGAGGGGGTCATATATTGTCATGCATATTCTTCTGTTATTCTGACTCTTGACATGGCTCGACTCAAATGATTCATTTGATGGTGCCATTTCTTCCTCGGGCTTCCCCGACTTCTTCTGCCATTCACATTCATATTGTGCGTTCTCTTTACACTCCTTTCTTCATTCATTCGCTCTCCATGCCCAAACAAATTGTATATAATAATTAATTATTAAATTAATAACATAAATTAATCAAATAAGATTTACTTGCGCATTTCGGGATTTGAACCAGTGACCTCTGGGTTTGTTTTCAAGGACCTTATCAACTCAGCCATGGAGGCTGGTATGCCTTTACGTTAATATTAATTGAAAAATTGCAAGTTTAATTTAAATATAATAGATTTAAAAAATATCATAATTAACCTCTAAGATGAAACCTATTTTAACAATTGTTTCTCCATATTTCAGTGCCTAGCAGCCGGATCCTCCATCATGAATCGTGAAGAGGAATCAGCGGCCATGCGTCCACTAGCCAAGGCCCTGACCCGGAGCCTGGAGACGGTCAGGGCCTTGCTGAGGGAGCACTGCCTGCGATGCAACCAGTACGGAGCCTCCCTGGTCTCCTGCTGCAGCGAGATGCTGCATGAGAGCCTGAAGATATTTGATAGGTAATGCTCTATTGAGGTTAACCACTCCAACCCTTAGCTTGTTTACTTGACAATATAATCTTGTTTTCAAGCTAACCCATGTGTTCCCACAGAAATCCGTGATTGTTGTTGTTGATTGAAATACATAAAAAAACTTATTTTGTAGAAACAGTTTTCACCCGCCAAATCGCCTATGCGCCCTTAGACATTATTAATTTTATATTAAATATTCTTGTAATGGTAAAAAAGTGAAGTGACAAGACTGTTTATTATACATTCATACATTTTCTTTATACATAAGGGTTAAAATCTGAAAATGAAAGTTTGTTCCACGTCCGCCAATAAGAGGTTAATTGCGAAGCGGAAATAACACAAAATTTTTATAAATCTAACAGTTCTTTAAGACAAAAAACTTGCTGAATGGCAAAATACCTGAGTGGTTAAGACCTTAATAATTCCTGTCCAGGCCTTGTTAATATTAAGGTCTCTTGCTGCAGATACTGCACGAAGGCACTACAGGTAATGTTATATTAAGGTCAAGGGGTCAAGGCCCTGGAAGGTCAAGACCTTTGTAATCCTGGTCAAGGCTCTGATAATCCTGGTCAAGGCCCTAGAAATCTTGGTCAAGGCTCTAATAATTCTGATCAAGGCCCTGGTAATCATGGTCAGGGCCCTGTTAATCCTGGTCAAGGCCCCTGAAATCCTGGTCAAGACCCTAATAATCCTGGTCAAGGCTTTGATAATCCTTGTCAAGGCCCTAATAATCCTGGACAAGATCTTGAAAATCCTGGTCAAGGCTCTAATAATCCTGGTCAAGGCCCTAATAATCCTGGTCAAGGCCTTTAAAATCCTGGTCAAGGCCTTGAAAATCCTGGTCTAGGCCTTGAAAATCCTGGTCAAGGCCCTGAAAATCCTGGTAAAGGCCCCGGTATTCCTGGTCATCCCTAATAATTCCTTTTCACCTAGCATTTAACATTTGAAAATTTGCTGACAAAAGAGACTTCTTTGCCCACTGTTAATTAGAAAAGTTTCATCATAATTTTGTGAAAGCGCGATGTAGGTTTCGTTCATTATTTTTATGTCACAGAGCTTTCTTGTAAGGTTCATTAATATAATAAATGTATTTCACCAGACCTTAGAGAATCCTGAATGCCTCTAGGATATGCCTTTACTCCTGCTGTCTCCCTCCTAATGTCTAAAGCAGTGATGCTTACCTTAACTCTGTTAGTTATTTTGTTAACTCTGCATAGTCAGCACTTTACGAAACGTCTGATAGAAATGAATTATGTTTTGTCAATTTTTTAAAATTCCTTTTATTTTGTATTTGCAGGTTATTTGCCGAGTTTGAGCTGTGCTACGTATCCGCCATGGTTCCAGTCAAGTCTCCCGGAGAATTTGAAGTCCAGCAACATATCTGCGTTCTCTTCTCGGAAACACTCCAGAGAGCAAGGAGGATAGGACTTCTAAATCAAGACCAGGTAACACCGACGTTAAATTCTTCCTCACAGCCTTCTGGCTTCCGGATTTGAAGATGGGCCTCCCACAAATGTACCCAGTCCTTTGTTTCTTTCAACCATACATTTTAAAACATTTTTCTCCGTTTGCTCGACATTTTCAGAAAACCATTTTTTAAATTTATCGCCAACATTAAAAAAATCATACCTTCGAATTTTTAACATGGAGACATAACAGTTTATTAGAGTTAAATATTTGTAGAATTTATAAAAAAAATTATGAAAAATCGTAAAGTTTATGACCGCGCGAATCCTGCGTGGTTGTTACTTTGATATTGCTGTGAAAGGTCTTATTCGCGTCAACATAGAATATTTTCGATTTTTGTATATTGTCTGTGGTCTAGGAAAAAAACTTAATTTTAACCGTAAACAGCTGATCATAAATTCTGCGTGAAAAAAATATTTAAAAAAATTATTTATAACGTTGTTATAAAATGTCTACGAAGTAGCTGATCATAAATTCTGCGTGAAAAAAATATTTAAAAATATTATTTATAACATCGTTATAAAATGGTCTACGAAGTTTGGATTTGCAACATCTATGGTCATAAAAGAAAAAGCATTCCAATAGCTTCGTTTTAAGTCCAAAATAGCAAACATGCCATAATTAATAATTGCCATTTTTATCCGCAAAGCAATCGGAGACATTTAAAATAGCGTTAATATTAGGTCCTTACATATGAAATTGGCGTTTTGTATGGGAGGACATAAAGTCGATTTTTTTAAAATATAATATATTTATTTAATCAAAGTATGTACCATTGCTATCTATGCACTTTTGCCATCTCATAGGTAGTTCATCGATCCCTTTACTAAAAAAACCATTCGGACGGGAATCAATAAAATCTTTGAAGGCGGTTTGGACTGCCCCATCGGAGTTGAATTTTTTCCCTTGCAAGAAGTTATCCAAATTTCGAAAAAAATGGTAATCTGTTGGGGCAAGGTCCGGAGAGTACGGTGGATGTCTTAGACATTCCAATTGAAGCTCCTCTAATTTGGTAGCCGTCTGTTGTGCAGTGTGTGTATAACGCGCGTTGCTTCACTCGATTCGTGAGGTTTTTTCACCTTCCCAATTTGCTTCAAGTGGATTAAAACAGTTTTATCACTAACACCGCAGCCTGCTGCTAACTCAGACGTGGTTTGCAATGGATCCGCTTCCACAATAGCCTTCAATTCTTCATTATCAACTTTGGTCTCCGGCCGTCCACGGGGCTTGTTCTGCAGGTCGAAATTTCCAGAACGAAAACGTTGGAACCAAAAACGCACCGTGGTTTCTTTTGCGGCACCGTCGTCATACATATCATTAATCCTTCGAGCCATTTCTGCAGCACTGGTGCCACGGTGGAACTCGTACTCGTAAATAACGCGATATTTCAAGTTTTCCATTTTGTAAACTAAATGACGCAAAGAAAAAAAAACAATTAAGGAAAAAACAAATGAATTATAATTTTCGAAACACAAATATGTGAGTAAATAGCTGTACAAATTTGAATTTGGAATTCCTAACCAGAGAGAAGATATTTGAGATCAAAGTTGCCAGTACGGCAAAATGCCAATTTCATATGTAAGGACCTAATATATGGCAAAAATCGCTCCAGTGGTTAAGGTTGTCAACGTTCCTGTTTGGGATGACATATTTTTACATTTTAACACTTTGAATTCAAATGTCATGTAATGAAATGGTAAGGTGACAACCCAATTTTGAATTTTTAGAATACTTGAAAAAATAATTAATAAACTAACCTCTTTTTTTGTGAAAATGTCGTTTAACGAATTTTTTGTTTATTATTTTATTTTGATACAATTTTAGATTTATATATACAGTGAAACTTCCTTAACCCCTCCGCAACTTAAGCAGATATATGCGTTAAAAATACGACAGCAGTCAAGTACAATAAGCGTGTTTATACATCAGCGCCTGTGTTTCCATAGAAATCGTTCTAACTCCGTTATTGTTTTAGTTACATCCCTAAAACAAAAAGTAAAAGGTCGATAGTGAATCATGCTGCACATCTCTATTCAAATTGTCCACAGAAATACATAAAAAGAATATTCTGTCAGACGCGCGGTTGTCACATATTTTTACCTGCCCAAATTTACTACCGGCGGCTCTACCGCGCTCGACATTGTTAATTTTTATATGAAATGATAAAAAAGTAGGTGACAAAAGTGTTTATTACACATATATACAATAGAATAAGTATTGTTGTTTACATAATCTGTGATTTTGGTACCGTTTTCACATAAAAACATCACGTGAGTCATTTTTACATTTTTTTTTATGTTTGCATTCTAAATTTTAATATTTACAAATGTTAATATTTATTTGTAATATAATAATTCGAAAGCTTATTTTGTAACCTTTCTAAAACAGTTTTTACTATTCGGCTACATTCAGAAATGTTTCATTTATAGAGCTTTAATTGTGAAGCGGTAATAACACAAAGTTTTCGAAAATGTCATTTCGTTTGAGACATCACAAGTGCATATTCGCGAAAATTCGGAGGGGTTAAGAGGTTCTCAAAAAAATAACAGAGTGTGCAATTCACACGCAGTAGTGAAACATTTAGAAAATTAAAATAAATAAGAGTGGGGAGGCTACGAAGCACCTCACAAGAGGAGACCGATAGACTAATAAGCACTGCACAAAGAGGAGACCGATTATACTATATCATTCTCTCGCAGGCTAAATCCTGTGGATTTATGAAATTTTCTCTTTTTAGTGTAACTATTTTTGTTTCATCGAGTTTTAAATCACAACGGTGCTAAAGAAGTTTTCACTTCAAAAACTTCTTAACCCCTCCGAATTTTCGAGAATATTAGATTTTGGTGTCTTAAACGAAATGACATTTTACGAAAACTTTGTATTATTACCGCTTCACAATTAAAGCTCTATAAATGAAACATTTCTAAACGTAGCCGAATAGTAAAAACTGTTTTAGACAGGTTACAAAATAAGCTTTCGAATTGTTATATTACAAATAAATATTAACATTTGTAAATATTAAAATTTAGAATGCAAACATTAAAAAAATGTGAAAATGACTTACGTGATGTTTTTATGTGAAAACGGTACTAAAATCACAGATTATGTAAACAACAATACTTATTCTATTGTATAAATGTGTAATAAACACTTTTGTCACCTCACTTTTTTATCATTTCATATAAAAATATTTAATAGAAATTAACAATGTCGGGCGCCAGTAGGAAATTTGGCGGAATAAATTATGTGTCAGACTGCGCGTCTGACAGAATGTTCTTTTTATGTATTTCTATGGACAACTTGAATAGAGATGTGCAGCATGATTCACTATCGACCTTTCACTTTTTATTTTACGGATGTAACTAAAACAATAACGGAATTATAACGGTTTCTATGGAGACTCACGCGCTGACGTGTAAACACGCTTATTGTACTTGACTGCTGTCGTATTTTTAACGCATATATCTGCTTACGTTGCGGAGGAGTTAAACGGGAAAACCTTATACAGTGGACCTGCGGTAATCCGGCCCCCCTGTAATCCAACACATCAGGATCAGGAGAATATTACATATTCAGTTTGTCAAGCAAGATTACAAGAAAAACCTACTTCTGAGAACCGTATCTAAGGACCAGCTTATACAAAAAACGTTAAAAGAACTCAACATGAAAGATTTGGTTTTTGCTCTTGTCATAGTATGATTATACAAGTATGATTCGTAGTTCAAATAGATTCTTTGATTTGTAATTTGTCAGATTACAAGGTACTCTTATTCAAAAAATTCCAGACAGAGGATAGAGGGTCTTAGGCAGTAATTTCTATAATCCGACATCGCCCTGCAAAAAACTGTATGTGGATAAATTGGCCCATTCAGTCTTAACCTGTCAAGGGCCGTTTTCTAACAAGAAATTCCCTAACAAAGCACCACTTTGAATTTTGAATTGAATGTTTTGTGGATTAATTTTGAGCTATCATATATTTTATTGACCGAAACACATTCCTAGAACAATAAACTATGTACCAAAACAACATTACTTGCGTTAATTTGATAAATCGATAGGTTTTACGATATTTTCGTCAAGTATTACGCATCGGACTTCGACAGATTTAATCGCGGCAAATTTGACAATTCGATTCCACAGATAAAATCATGTAAAAATATTCTGGTGTCGCCAGGTGAATGAATCTAGTGGCTATATCATCAATAATGTTGGCGCAAGCAATTCTGACCTCGTCCTTCATACAAATTCTGTACACAGAAGGGTCAAAATCGAATGCAAAAATATTTTTTTCGAAATTTTTCTGCGCGCACGCACGCACCGGCGAGTCAGAGGTTAAAGGAACCCAAAAAAGTTCCGGACTGTAGAGAGTTTTAGGAAGTAATTTCTATAATCCAACAAATTCTATAATCCGACATCGCCCTGCAAAACGTTTGTCAGATTACCGCGGGTCCACTGTATGTGGATAAATTGGCCCATTCAGTCTTAACCCGTCAAAGGCCATCAAAATCCAGGAAAAATACGGAAATTTCCTAACAAAACACCATTTTGAATTTTGAATTGAATGTTTTGTGGATTAATTTTGAGCTATCGTATATTTTATTGACCGAAACACATTCCTAGAACAATAAACTATGTACCAAAACAACATTACTTGCGTTAATTACGTAAATTGATAGGTTTTACGATGTTTTAGTTGAGGAACACGCATCGAACTTTGACAGATAAAATTTGCAGCAAATTTGACATTTTGATGCCACAGATAAAATCATTTAAAAATATTCTGGGGTTGCAAGGTGAATGAAATTTTTACCCATCTTATGGGAAAATGTTGGCGCAAGCGATTCTGACCTTGTCCTTCATACAAATTCTGTACATAGAAGGGTCAAAATTGCAGACAAACATATTTTATTCTAATTTATTTTAAATTTTTTTCGCGCACATGCGCACAATACGCACGCGTCTCCGGCAATAACAGATTAAAGGAACCCAAAAAATCAGTCTTCTTAAACAAAGAAAACTTAAGATGGAACTTCAAGAAGGTTTCACTGTATTCATAATTATTTCTTCGTACATACATTTTCAACTGAACAAGTAAATATTATGTGCTTATAAATAAATAAAATTCTTGAATTAACTCATGTTTCTATTTCGATTCCACAAATTTATTAATGTACGCTTACAAATAAAATATTACATACCTGAATCATCGATGGAGGTGTTTATTGATACTTTATTATAATTTTTTTTATTACTATATAAAGTATGTTTGCCTCACTAGGACTCTAGGATATACCTGGGTCGAGACAGGCATAAATACTGTATTATAATTATAAATATAACTATATTGTAAACGACCCATCAATTATAGAAGAATGGTCTTTGTCACCCATAAATATTATAAGAAGCAAGTTAGGACTTATGCTGCTTTCGAATGCTCAATGATGATGGGGATATGATCTCTGCCTGGTTTTAGTTTATTTAGATTTTTAGTATAATTGACTAAAATGTTTCGAATTTTTTTAAATTCTATTCTATAGCGACCACCACCAAGTTTTCACTTTTATCTGTGTGAACTGCATACTTGTAATTTTTTTTAATAAAAGATTTGTTTTCTGCTCTAGGTGGATGACTATGACCCCGCCCTTATGTTTGCTATTCCGAGGTTGGCCATCGTGAGTGGTCTGCTCATTTTCTCCAATGGACCGCTCAGTATTGACAAAGCTCCAGGTAAATAAATAAATAATATGTAGGTATTGTTTTTTAATAAAATTGACCATTTGAAGAATAATATTATTTCTCTTCCCGCAACACAACTTATGTTTGCAAATTTAAAGAAAAAAAAAGTAAAACTGTCTTAAAAGTGTGGTTAAAGGTAAATATTATGTGCGTCTCTAAAACCATAAGAATATTTTACATAAGAGTTTAACCTCTGGGTGGCCACGCCATTTCACGAAATTTCACTAAAACAGCACCACTTTGAATTTTGAATTGAATGTTTTGTCAATTAATTTTGAGCTATTGTATATTTTATTGACTGAAACACGTTCCTAGAACAATAAACTATGTACCAAAACAACTACTTGCGTTAATTATGTAAATTAATCGGTTTTACGATGTTTTAGTCGAGAAACTCGCATAAATTTTGACGGTTACAAATCGCGGCAAAAATGACTTTTCTATATCATGGATAAAATCGTTTAAAAATATTCTGGGGTTGCAAGGTGAATGAAATTTATATGCATCTCAAAGCGTAATGTTGGCGCACGCGATTCTGACCCTGTTCTTCATACAAATTCTGTACATAGAAGGGCCAAAATCGCAGACAAACAGTTTTTGGTCGAAAATTTTATTCAAATTTTCGAATTATTTTCTCGCGCCTGCGCATAATACGCGCCCACCCGCGCGTCTCCGGCCCATTAGAGGTTAATAGTGATTTAATTATTTTAAGATTCTGAAGCATTGTTACCACATCTCTCAGAATCTATGAAATTATCGTAATAGCCGAATATGTCAATCGTCCATTTGATTAGTCAGATATCTTCAAATTCTGAGTTTTGAGATTGTGAAGAAAGCAATATTCGAATGCTCACCATAAATCAAATATTGTTTACACACAGGTCTGTATTTTGCAAATTAAATATGCTACTATACAATTTGTCCAAAGAAACTTCACTTCAATTATTTTATTTAACTTTCTAATTTGGGAGGTGGTTATGGGTACTGCCGCCCTGGGAACCATTTATTGGATAACAAACATCCCTTTCATAGATCACCCCAAGTGGTTCACTATGTTTGGTGACTTAGAAGGGATGTCCAGGTTCATGGGGTGATGTTTGTCTAGGTCTTGGCGGCGAATGCATTTGCATACCTACTGCGTGATGGTTGAGGGAGACCTAACCTAGACCTCTACAGCTGGACTATCGACCCATCGCCTTGTACCACAGTGGGAGGGATGTATTCATACGTCCGTCACTCCTGGACACATTGACCGCCAGATTCCTACCCATCCCTCATATCTTTTTCTTTCCCAGAACTTCCTCTCCTTAATTTCCCTTAAAAGATCCTCCACACAGCATCCCAAAGATGACATAAGCCTTGAGAGATTTTTTCTTCTGAGGGTCTCCTGTGTGGAGCTAATGTAAAAAAATAAAAATTTAAAAAATGCAAATAAAAAGTCCAAATAAGTACGACAATTACACATTTGAAAAAAACTCTCTACTGAACCATTAAAACGGCCACCATCTTGAAACAGAAACAGTACGTACAAATAAATTTACAGACAGACAAAAATACAAAATGGTTGACTTAAAACAATTATGACCAGGTTTGTATTGTGATTGTAGATCAAATGTCGGATATGTTCCGACCGTTTCACACGCTGCTGCACAAGATCCGCCAGCTGCTCTGGACCCTGGACCGCCGGGAACTGTATCTGCTAGAGAAGCTGCTCTGCACCAACGAGGATATCGCCAACATCCGCTCCAGCGTCGATGCTGCCAATACTGATGGTGAGATGACTAATCTAATTTTTGTATTTAAAAACTTTGTATTTAGTATCTCATTTTTTTATTTTCTACCGGCATCAACTTAAATAATTAATTAAATAATAATAGCTCACAAATAATTGCCAAAGTTACCAGATATAAAATAAATAAGATTTATTTTATCTATTTGTGTTTTATTTATTTAACGCCCAGAGGGCTTTTACATGTTTGGTAGTACATTTAATTCATGACAGATAATTTTGAAACAAATCAAGAAATAATAAAAATAAAATTGGATAAATAATGCACACAAGTCACAAAAATACAGCGATTTGATAGGTTTATAAAAATACAGATGTGTTTAGGAATAGTATTGGAATAAGTTTTTTACAAGATTCACAAAACTCGCCAATTTGATATATATATCAACATCACCTAAATACTGATTTCCCATGGTGTGAAATCGTTGTATCGGAGAGTGGGTAATGTAGTTCCGCTTATGATTGCTGCAGTAGAATAGTATATTTCGTCGTGTAGTTACTGTCGGTATTCTTAAGTTTATGAATTGCCAGTTGCCAGTTCCATGCTTTGTTGCCATCCATCACAACATTCGAAGTTACTGTTTAGTTAAAGGTTAAGTCGTTTATTTTACGTCTGTCTTCTAATGTGTGTATTTTAAGAATATTTTTTGTATTCACTCAATGTTATTAATGTGACTTTTGTAAGATGGAGACCAAACTACCGAGTTATATTCAATTAGGCTTCTAACTTTTTTTTTTTTACATTAGCTCCACACAGGAGGCCCCGAGGAAAATAACTTCCCTCAGGGCCTATGTCATCTTTGAAGATGCTGTGTGGAGGGTCTTTTTGAGGAAAGGAAGGAGTGAACACGGGTCTTGAAGAGACCCATGTTGTAGGAGGGAGGAAACACAGAGGCCGGCAAATCGTTCCACAGCCGAGCCGTTGAACTCAAGAACGAGTCATAGAAACGACCCGTTCTCATGTGACTAATGTCAACCGTGTACAAATGTTGGGCACGTGTTTGGCGTGCTTCCCGACTATGCACCGGTGCCGAGGGGATCAATGACGCTAGTTCCTCGGAGCATCTTCCATTGTAATACCGGTAGAACAAGGACAGCATTCCCACCTGACGCCTGTGCTCTAAAGATTGCAGTCCATCTGTTAAGATAAAAGAGATACTTATAATAATTTTATGGCTTGTATTGGATACTTTTTTTTCAATTATTTCTGGTTTTCACCCTTCAAGGGTGTTTGTTCTAGGCCATCATTTAAAATTACAGAGAAAGGAAAGTGAATTTATATATTAATTTTATTTAAATGAGCAAATTTCAGAATTACATGGAAGATTTGTATTGGATACTTATTAAACCTAAAAAAAATTATTCAGTTCAGTTGGGTATTTTGGCCCCAAATCAAAATTAAGTTTTGTGTTTTGTTAAATGAAATTCTTACCGTAATGTTTGTGATTCCAGGTTCACTAGCCATGAAGATGGAGAGTGACTGTTACCCCGACATCTCGGAGTTTGTGACGCGCTTCTACTCGGACAATGCTCACTGCAAGGACATGCTCAAGCAGATGGTCAGCTGCGAGTGGGGCAGCAACACCGAGGACCAGCCAGACCCTCAGGCCAGAGACAGTGCTCTGAGGTAACTCATTATTAATACTCTACAGTAGACTTGAGAGTGATGGGACTATATTAGACAGCTTCATCATGGATTATTTTATCTTCCTGCCCCTAGGACCAACCGGCCGGTGGGAAGGAATGTATTGCCCCTGAATCAAATCTCCTTGCGATATAAATATATTTTACTCCTGTAAAGAGAGATGAAAACTAACTATTTAACCATCATGCCGTTTTCAGGCAGAGAGGGTGGACCGCCAAACAACTCGATCTTGGCATACACTCCTTGCCTCATTCACATTCATACATCATCTCATACATACTCTTTGGTGACCAGACAACTCGGAATCATGCAACTTCAATTACTCCTTTGAAAAGTCATTAAAAGTGATGAAAAAAATTGGTTTAGTAGGTTAGGTTATGGGCTATTTTTCAGTTTTTTTTTAATAACTTCAAAGGGGTGTTGAAATTGCATGATTCTGAGTTGTCATGGAACCTACTCTTCTATTATTCTGACTCTTGATATGGCCCAACTCAAGTGTCTGATTCACTTAATCGTGCCATGTCTTCCTCAGGCATTCTCGACTTCTTCTACCATTCACATTTGCATTGTATTTTCTCGTTACACTCTTTCATTCGTTCTCTGCCCAAACCATCTAAGCGTCCCTATCTGAATCTTACCTATTACACTTAGATCAACCTTGCATTCTTTTTGGATCTCTACATTTCTCACACGATCGTACATGGTTTTACCACACATATACCTCAGGGATCTCATTTCTACGGCATTCAGTCTACTTTCATCCTTTCTCTGCCAGTTTCATGCTTCACTGCCATTCCATTGTAAAGAGAGATTCAAAAGGGAAATACTATTGATTCTGGAAAGAGTCTCTCCTCATTGACGCTATCTTCAACACTGTCTGAAATGTTTTTTCTTTCTTATAATCCAACTTTTTGCAATTTTTAACCCTCCCCCCCCCCCCGCTGACTAAAAACCTAAGCCCTCCGCCGTCATTTGTACCAAGCATGGTATTTTGAAGACCCCCCCCTGATCGTGTCACGTAGTATGGGTACGTTCCCTTATGTAAAAAATTTACCACATGACATTAAATTGTAGTACATAATCTAAAACTAAATTATTTTATTTCTCTTTGCAGTGCGAGATTAATCAACGACTCTGACTACTTGCCTGAAAACATGCAAGTCATGTCTCCCATCCTGGACGGTTTCAATGCTCTGCAAGGGTTCGTCACCGAGGAAATGTCCTACGAAGCAGCCATCGCCCAATCCCTCCGAGACGTTCAACCGTCGCACGATACTCCTCAAGACCATCAAGACACCGAGATCGAATCCAGCGTTGATGATAATACAGTCACTAATAATGAAAGCAAAGAGTTACAGTTCCATTCCAGAAAGGAAGACATCATTAGGCTCAATGTTCAAGCGCCGGAATGTGAAGTTACAGTCAATAAAGAACTGGAGACGATACAAGAGAATCTTAACCTCACTTTGACGAGAGCGGAACGAAGGAATTCCAACCTGTCGCATGGCAGTAGAAAATCTAGCCGTAATGAAAGCACATCAAGTTCCCATGACTTTATGATCAGGAACTTATCCAGTAACGCCTTGTCCATGTTTGATCCTTTGGCGGCTACCAGCTCTAGTTCCGTGAATATCAATCCAATCGCCTCGGAGAATAATATCCTTCTTCCTGATCAGTTTTTGGTCTCAAATCTTTCCGATCAAGTTTCAGAAATCGCTGATAAACTCTCTCAGATAACTTACGGAGATCTTCCGGAAAATCCTATGGATACCGGTCGGAATTATTCTCTCATTGATACCTCCATCAGCAATCTATTACAGGACCAAGTTGCTGCGCAAATTTATTCATATTCTTCCAACGATGTGTCGAATTTGATGCACAGATCGGACGGAGCCGAATTTCAGAGTTCTATTAATAATGTTAACTATTCGCCAACGCGCAGTGATAAAGTCATCTCGCAGTTGGCTAATATGCCTTCGACAAGTCACGGATATCTCATTCCTAACGCAATCAGTCACGAACCGGCTATTCTGTCGACGTTATCGAGTAACGCTTCCGCAATCTACGACGAAGACCTGTTTTTGAATCCGATCAACAATCCCATGATGATCAGTCAACAATCTGCAAATTTAGAAAATGATTTGTTCAATGATTCGATATCCGTCGCAAACGCAAACTTGAGCTCTTTGTTATTGACGAATGAGGAATTCCACAATAGATTTCTAGCGCAAACTGCCGATACTTCCAACGCCTTGTCAAACTGTGACGAAGCTAGTTTTTATTCTGCCAGTAATGAGACAATCACCGCCGAGAGGCTCGACAATTATCATGCAGGTGAAAATGCGGCTCGTCAGAGAGCAAAGTTCTTGATTGGTTACGACAGTGATAATAATGAACCAACTCCTGGAGATTCAGGTATTTGTACAGAGAACACGAGTTTAGACAGGACTCCAGACTCGGAAATCAAAGATCTCCACAGTGAAAAGAATAAGGCAACGTCATCCCTGACCGTGAACGATAGAGAAGATCGTCTCGCAATTCAAAACGTTAGTAACGAAGTAGATAAAGATCTGTCTTATGGACACTACATGGATCAAAACTGCATCTTGTCGAGTGATAATAAACAAAGACTGAATAGTAGTGACGACAAAGTCCTCTTAGACGACCCGGCGCAACTCAGAAGTTCCTTTTCGTCGAGTAATAAGGGATCCGTGACTATCACTACATCCAACGGAAGTGAACCAGATGTGATAAGTTCCCTGCATATTAATTATTCGGAGGATTCTGCTAATGTTCAGAAAAACGATGCGGGGCCTTCTCACAACTTGATGCAAAGCCCCGAGTTCGTTCAGAATCTAATCAGTGAGCCAACGGCGGACTTAAGTGATATTAGCGTTAGTGACAGAACAGAGGCGAACCGATCGCCGTGTGATAAAATTTTGTGTTCAAATCCGATTGCCGAAAAGCTCTCCGATGAAGACAGTAGTGTTGCGGCGACCCCTGTAGAATCGTTGCCCGATCGGACTTGTAACGATTTAGACTCGAAGATTATTGATAAGGTTGAAAATTGTGATAATAATATTAGTACTTGTAGTTTGAACGAATGTAGCGCTAGTGCTCCTGTTACAAATAGTGAAATTCCAATAGAGACGAATGCGCACGAAAGAAATATCGTCCAAGTGGAAGAAGTTAACTCTGAAAGTATTTCCAATTCTAATGTTAACGTTTCGCCTCCAAATCAAATAGTAGAATCGGTGGAGCGTGTTGAGCAGGAGTTGAGTCAGGGAGTGAACGCGACGGGTGTTTTGAACCAGCGGAAGTTGCGAAAGTCCACATCCAGTGTGAAGAGCAAGAAGAAGAGGCCGAGCAGGTCTCCGCGGGAGACGAGGATCTGGTCTCCGGGAAGGTTTGTGCTGGAGAACAGGTCGCGAGTGGAGCAGCGCAGCCCCATGAGACTGAATCTGGACCAGCTGGTGGATGATGGGTAAATTATATTTTATATTGTAATTATGAAACTTACTTTCATTTACGAATAGAACCATTTTAAAAACACAGGAACACTTGCTTTAGTATATTAAAATTCAGCTCATCTCATGCATGACTCTCAACTCATTGCTTTGCACTGTCACTTCTGGACACGCAATCCAATGGCGATGGGTTGAGAGAGTCCTGCTGGAGAAGTCAAATTGTCTCCTTCAATCAGTCTCTCCCGATCTGACCCACCACACAGTAAGTGGGCAGATCCATCCGCTGCCAAGACCCAGACAAACTTCACCTCAAAATCCCGGACACCCCTGCTAAGTCACCAAACGTAGCGAACCAATTAGGGTGACCCTTTGATTTTTCCATCTGGTCTCGACCCATTTTCCTGCGCCGCAGCGGGATGGGATGGATTCATACGTCCGTCACTCCTGGACACACTGACCCCTGATTCCTACCCACCCTTCGTAACTTTTTCCTTCCTTTTCTTAAAAAGTCTCTCCACATAACATCCCTAAAAATGATATAGGCTCAGAGGGAAAAAGTTTTTCCTCAGGATCTCCAAACGTTGGTATGACTTTGTCTTTAACTTGTAATCGGCCGGACACGCTCATTTGCGTGCAGCTTTTGCGCATGCGTGAAAAAAATATTTCGAAATAAAAAAGTTTGTCTGCGATTTTGACCCTTCTATGTACAGAATTTGTATGAAAACAAGGTCAGAATCGCTTGCGCCAACATTCACCTGACAACACCAGATTATTTTAAAATGATTTTTATCTGTGGAATCGAAATGTCATTTTTGGCACAAATTGAAGCTGTCAATTGACGCGTGTTCCTCGACTAAAACATCATAAAACCTATTAATTTGCGTAATTAACGCAAGTAATGTTGTTTTGGTGCATAGTTTATTGTTCTAGGAACGTGTTTCAGACAATGAAATATACGATAGCTCAAAATTAATCAACAAAACATTTAATTCAAAATTCAAAATCGTGTTTTGTTACGAAATTTCCGTATTTTTCCTGGAATTTGCGGGCCTTTGACAGGTTAAAACGATGGATACTTTTTGATTGACATTAATTCAAATGTGGCCTTTTAACAGCGGAGACTGGCAGTCATCACAATCCAGTGCCACTTCTTCCTTCCACTCGGAGTGTGCTGACGATGAGGAGATAGCTCTGGCACTGCAGGCCCAGGAGTTGGCTTCCAGACACCACACCAGGGCCAAGTTTAGGTAAGACGAGTTCATTACAGACTGGAAAATATTCTCCAACTGCCAGACCCATTGGGATTATGTTGTGAGGTTCAAGGATGTGAGGAGGGGAAGGAGATGAATTGTTTTATTAATTTAACATATTTTCATTTTGTAATTGCCCTGAAGAAATTAAAATGATTTAACAAAACTAGTATTCAATTTTTTATCTAGTGAATAAATCAAAGTGATTTTATAATTGACTAGCTGACCCAGCCACGCGTTGCTGTGGCTAATAAAACACTTTGTAAAATCCAACCTTTGTAATCACCGCCATCTTTGAGTTTATCACGAAGAGACAGACAGATGCCGCGGAGGACTTTAATTTATAATACATACGTAGAGATGGTGTGAAAGATTATAATAATGTGAATGAAATGCTTGGGGTAACTAACGTATTTAAGTTAATAAGGATTAATACTGTATCCGTCTAAATAACTTTCCAATTATCCCATTGTACTTGACCATTTTTTTAGAAGATAGAATGGGTATAATAAGCTATCCGTAAAAGATTGATGTATACCTTCGCGGACTTTTTTGTAGATCTATTCTCGATCCAAAATAAGATCAACCTGTGGACGCGCATGTCTCCGCCCCTTCTCCCCACTGCTTGCTAGACGAACGCTAACACATTCAATCCCACTATTTAAATAAATTGAATTATTTTATTAAATTTTATTTTATTTGTCTGACAAAAAAAAATGACAACAATTTATACCTTTAAATAATGGTAGCGGTAGTATTACCAAATACATATTGTACTTTATGTGGCATGAGATTTACCAAATTGGCTGAGGAATTAATCCGAAACTAAAAATATCATCATTGTCATTTTAATCTTTTCACCGCGGCGGCTGACCTAAGTCATTTCATCAAGTGGCTCACACCGCGCGGCGGCTGACTTCAGTCATTTTCAAGTTTCGACTTCGTTTTCTCAGCACATGTATGCCGTATACGATCGAAATTTATATTAAAAATAAGAATATTCATTTGTGGTGCGACCTCTCTGAGAATGTTTATCAACTACTTCATTGTTTATCTTGGTAAATGAATAAAACCGAGAGCGCGGCCCCAGCTGCCAGTCACAGTTTTGAAAATGCGCGCGAATCTGATTGTCTCTTTCGAGCGGACCCCGTAGCGTATTAGTAATAATGCTTGTGCGTCGATATCCTCTTTGAAATCTACTTTATTTTTGTGTACATAATTATTTAATTGTTGTATTATTTAAAAATTGACTAATTCAATTTTAAAAACATCTTGTTTTGTGTGTTTACGTATGAATTTTAAAACTTTTTTTTAACAACACTCAAATTGTCGACACATAGCTTATCTGAAATTGATATTGAAGCAATGTTAGATTCGGAAAGTGTTTTTGAAATAAGTGATGAATGATGACGATACAGATATTGTTTTTGTTGGGCATTATGAAAGTTATGTCTCAATCCCGTCAGTTCAGCCAACAACTTCTTCTGCTGAACCTTTGACTTTGCCATCTCAACCCAGCCGGCCCTCTAAATTCAGAAACCTATTCGTAATAAATTCGCAAAAATACCGAATATTTTCTGCGTAAACCAAATATTTGCAGTTGATTGCCGCCGTGACCGGTTCTTAAAATTTAGATATTCGTAGTAAATTTGTAAAAATACAATATATTTCCACGTAAATCGAAATTTCCGAAACCGAATCCCATCTCGGCCGCCCCACCAAATTTAGATACCTATTTGAAATAAATTCACAAAAATACCATATTTCCGCGAAAATCGAAATATCGCACCGGATTTCCTTTGCAGGCGGCCATTCTAATTCGGGAATTAGAAGTAAATTCGTAAAAATACAAAATATTTCTGCGTAAATCGAAATTTCGCAGCCGAATCACGTCGTGGCTGGCCCTCTAAATTTAGATACCCGTTTGATTCACAGAAAATACGATATTTCCGCGTAAATCGAAATTTCGCGGCAGATTTCCGTTGCAGGCGTCCATTCTAATTAAGATGTTCATAGTATTCGTAAAAATACCCACCATTTCTGTTTAAATCAAACATTTGTGGCTGTTTCCATAGAGGCCGGCCCTGTGAATTCAGATATTTCAAGTAAATTTGTAAAAATACGGTAAATTTCCTCGAAAATAGAAATTTGCGGCCGATTTCTGCCGCAGCCGGCTCTTTAAATCCATATAATCGAAGTAAATTTGTAAAAATACGACATTCCGGTGTAAACCAATTTAGATTTATAAAATAATAATACGAATTAGGTCGATATCAACCGCATAAATTAACGTTTTACGGCGATTTACTGCCGTAAAATGTCGATCTTATTAATGCAAATTTATCAGTGAAAACAATATAAAATAATTTCACAACATAAATATCAATAAAATGTTAACTATAGAAGTATCTATAAACTAAAACCACAGCATCTTTTAAAATTCTATTAAATTAAAATTGATAACGTTATTATCAAGCTCTGCAAGTATTTTAGTGTGTATTTTTGTTACAGCTGTTTCAGTTTACAGTTTGAAAATGGTTTTGCAAACATTATAACATTATCAAATTAAATTTTAATTAAATTTAAAAAAAAAAACAAAAATTTAAATGGAGTTCTACGAATTAAACACAAAAACAATTAATAAAAATAGAGCATCGGCGCAGTGGCCCTTCTTGACGCGTCTCGTATTTCACTACAAGAGCAAGTAGGTAGCTATATGTTACGTCATACGTTGCTAGAAGCGGCCATGTTAGAGATTGCTTTGTTTGTTGATATTCACGGCGTGTTTATATTAACGCAATTATAACGTTATCTTCATTTCAGTTGATCTCAAATTAATGTTTATTGATAGTTCGATATTGGAGGATGATGTTATCAAGATTTATTAATGTTTTTAGGATTAATCCAGACAATGATTTTGTTTTCTAAAAGGGTCTATGTAAAAATGACATTTGAAAAAGAAAGTGCCGCGTGGGGGCGACTGCTTAGGTATATTTTTTTAGCGGTTAAAAGGTTTAAAAAAACCTCAGATGATTCACTTGAAACATTGAAAGCCAGTGAATCATCGTTGTTGTCTCCGAGGTCATGAACAATAATATGAACATTCCAAAATGGACATTCCAAAATTATCGCTTAATACCAATAATATGTCGAATAAAATTACTCAAATACTCTGGTGTAACTTTTCCGATGCCTTCTAACATCGGTGTTCTTAGGCATTTATTTTGAAGGAGAAATTGTTTACTTTAACATGTTATTTTATCATCGACCATACCAATTCGCTTGTGTTTAATTCGCAATGTTAAGGAAGTAATCGTAGCATAGTTTTGTCGACTTCGCTAGCAGTGACTAAATGTCACTGCTAGCGAAGTCGCTGCTATATACTTATTATTTATCATATAACCCTCTGTGAGAGCTGTCCTCTTTTGTTCTTTGTAATTAGTGATAATTGATAAAGTATTTGAACATATCGGCTTATTATCCATTTTACCACTCTGAATGGATTAATTTTTTGTAACGCGGACACACAGCACGACGGTCAACGGCATACTGAATTTTGGGCAAAGTGATTGGCGGCAGCCGAGGGCCGGTGAAGGGACCGTAGCGGGGGGAGTGGTATGCGCAGTACAAACCAAATTTTGTACCATCGCGGGTTGTTCTAAACGCGGATGCGGATAGAGTTTATAAAAGAGGAGTATCCCAGCATGCATTGTTTTGTTATATATCAAAGGGATTAGGCAGTGTTTTTGATGAAATCTCCCAGACAGCTTGACTTTTTCCGACACTTCTAACAATTATTGTTATGTTTCAACCAATTTACACAAATCCTTGACAAAATTACATACCTAAACCTTCCTCACGAAACACTCTATCTATTGGTGAAAACCGCATGAAAATCCGTTCAGTAGTTTTCGAGTCTATCGCGAACAGACAGACCGACGGCGTGGGGGACTTTACTTTATAATATGTAGAGATAAACAATACGAAAATGTAAAGAAATAATTATTTTTTCTACCGTAGATCCAGTGAAGACCTCATCCATCGCCTTTTCGTCTGCATAGCTGGAGTAGCCGACCAACTTCAAACCAACTTCGCCACAGACCTCCGCAACATCCTCAAATCCGTCTTCCTCATGAATCAAACCATCGAAATAGAACCCGAGAAACCAGTGGAACCAGAACCAACACCCGAAAACCCTCAATCCACCTCACAAAAGAATACTGAAACCATAGAGTATGAAGTCTCCGAATCGGAGGTTTTAACTAACGGAGATTCGTTCGATAGCATCTATTCTGCTGAAGAAGTCTATGCGGATAACAGTCCTACTTCTCGAAGATCACAGCACAGCTTGACCGCATTGGAAGGCACTTCAAACTCCGAAGAAAACACACAGAATGATCTGAATGAACGTAGAGACTCGCAACCGTCTTCACGCCAGAATTCGCAACGCTCGTTGAATTCGCGGAGTTCTGCAAACTCCGTCGGCGCTACGCAGCAGAGTGAAAATGCCGAGATAGCAACCGATAATAATGGAAGCCCGCGTTCGCTAACGAGGAAAGATGCACCATCTCGAAGTTCGTCAAGTACTTCATCCGATTCAAACAGAAATCCAACAACGGAGAATTACTACGATACTGAGAGCATCGGTTCTAACTCGCGTGTTTCTCAAATCGTCGCTGAACAAACTGTGGTCAATGGAAATGTGGGTGCTAGATTAAATGCAAGAGCTAATTTGAGGCCAGTTGGTGATGGTGGGGAAGATGGAGTCAGGAGTGGAAATAGAGCTGGTGACAGAACCGTAGATAGGGCTCACAGATCGCAGTCTGTCAGCACCGGATTGGAGAGGGCGCCGGAATGGGTGCCAGACATAGCGGCACCGGACTGCATGAGGTGTGGATCTCACTTTACGGCGTTTAGGAGACGGCACCATTGTAGAAACTGCGGTAAGTAAATTTCTTTTTATGGATCTGTGTTGTAAGTATGACTGTATTACAAGTGTGGCTTCCAAAGAGAATGCAAACCTTATAATTACAAAGTTTGCCCATACCAAGTATCATCATAGTGTTCTAATACATGTGTGGGTGGCATTGAGGCATATGTGCTTTAAGGGGGTATCCTAGTCTAGAGGCACGAATTTCGTGCCTTTTTTTGAGCTCTGTAAAAAAGAAACAAAGAAAATTTTTAGTATCTATGTTTTTATCATTTGTTTATTCATATTTTAACCTGTCACAAGCCGTAAAAAACACGGAAATTCCCTAACAAAGCACGACTTTGAATTTTGAATTGAATGTTTTGTGGATTAATTTTGAGTTATCGTATATTTTATTGACCGAAACACATTCCTAGAACAATAAACTATGTACCAAAACAACATTACTTGCGTTAATTACGTTAATTGATAGGTTTTACGATGTTTTTGTCAAGCAACACGCATTGACTTTGACAGATAAAATTCGCGGCAAATTTGACATTTTGATGCCACAGATAAAAATATTTTAAAATATTCTGGGGTTGCCAGGTGAATGAAATTTTTACCCAACTTATGGGGAAATGTTGGCGCAAGAGATTCTGACCTTGTTCTTCATACAAATTCTGTACATAGAAGGGTCAAAATCGCAGACAAACATATTTTTTTCGCGCAAGCTGCGCGAGCCCGTGCGTCTCCGGCCGATTACAGGTTAAGGGGGTATTCTAGTCTAGAGGCACGAATTTCGTTCCTTTTTTTGAGCTCTGTAAAAAAGAAACAAAGAATATTTTTAGTATCTATGTTTTTATCATTTGTTTATTTATATTTTAAGAATGTATGAGGAAAGGAGAAAGGTATGGGGTGGGTAGAAATCTGGGGGTCAATGTGTCAAGGAGTGATGGACATATGAAGAGTCCTGCTGGAGTGGTCAAAAGGTCTCCCTCACCCAGTCTCTCCCAATCCAGTCCGCTGTGCATTAGGTAGACAGAGGCATTTACTACCAAGACCTAGATAAACCTCATCCCATGAACTCTGGCACCCTTGCTAAGTCACCAAACGTAGCAAACCACTTAAAGGCGATCAATGGCAGGGGTTTAGGTTATCCAATAAATAGTTCCTGGGGCGACGGTACCCATACCCGCCTCCCAAAATGAAATATGGGATAGATGGTGAAATATAGTTGGATTCATTGAACGCACTTTAAACCACAGTAAGCAGTTTATAATATGATAGAGAAGTGAATTTTGAAATAAGCGCGGCCGAATCTAAAACTGGAAATCTATTACACAACCCTTTTTTTTTAAATATGCTATCCAGTGGTTTTGCAAATTTTTAATTGTGATCATTTCACCTTCTAGGAAAAGTGTTCTGCGCTTCCTGCAGCTCCAACTCTATCCCGCTCCCCCGGTTCGGGCACCTAAAACCGGTGCGCGTGTGCGAGGAGTGCTTCCAGTCCACCAGCCTGAAGAATCAGCAGCACCACCACACCGCCCAGCATCACAGTCGGGCCGGCATACATGGCTCCCGCCGCCAGACCTACTCGCACAGATGAGTCGGAGTTCTATCCTCAATTCAAACCGATGATGTCTCTCGTCACCTGATGATTCTTTGTCTGAATTTTATATGTTTCACAACCATTTTATGATTGATAATATTTCATTATTTGATAATTTGTCAGATCTATTCGGTACAAATGATGAGGCGGAGTTTTATCCTCAATGTAAACTGTCTTTGTCCACCTGATGATTCTTCAATGAGTTTTATATTTTTCATGACTGTTGCTTGTGATGAAATTTTGTTGCAATACTGATATTAAAATACATATTATATGAACAGCAGTGGCGGTTCATGACTTTTCAGTGAGCTAAAGTGGTAAGATTGGAAAATACTATATTAAAGATGTTGCTGTAGCTGAAAAAATATGACGTAACTAACCAACCCGGAGAGGATGGACTGCCAAACCTTGGTCTTTTCACACATTCCTTGCCTCATCCACATTCATACATCGTCTCATACGTGCCCTTTTATTATTCTGACTCTCGAAAAGACCCGATCAAGTATCTGATTCACTTGGTCGTGCCATGTCTTCCTCGGGCGTCCCCGACTTATACTACCTTTAACATTCACATTTGCGTTGTATACTCTCCTTACACTCCTTTCCTTTCTGCATTCTTTGCGGATCTCCACATTTCTCACTCGTACATGGTTTTACCACACGTATACGCCTCAGGGATCTCATTTCTACGGCATTCAGTATACTTTCATCCTTCCTCTGTCAGTTCCATGCCTCACTGCCATACATCAGGGTAGGTACCAGCACTCCATTGTGGACGGCTAGCTTCGCTTCTTTGGACAGTTTTTTTTGTCGTCACCAACGACGTTCAGTCCTCCATTAATGGAGTTAGCTGCATTTACCTTTCTTTCAATATCTCTTATCAGCCTTCCCATCTCTCGTAAATCTCTCATTGATGAAAAAAAAAAAAAATATGTATAAATAAGTATTTTCAGCGATAACAACATCGATATTGTGGTATTTTTCAATCTTCAAACTATAGCACACTGAAAAATCACTGACCGCGACTGATTTAGGGTGATATCTCCATCAAACGCTTCCTGGGCGATCATGCAAATGCGTGGAACAAAATTAAACAATTAACTTATTTTATTTAATATAATTATTTAATTTTTTTAAATGAAATGCCGACCTTAAAGGGGTTAAAAAATGTAAGTATATGTATATGTATTTTTTTTTTGTGATTATTGATAATTTGTTTTAAATTGATGTCGTAAAATAAATATAATTTTTTATTTAAATAATTCGCCCCGGAAGCAGTTGATAAAGTTGCAATAAATACTCTTTTTAATTTTTCATATCGTATGACTCCAGTTCTTTGGGCAGAGGTTCCCAACCTTTTTGCCCAATTTTCAATTAAATTTTTCTTCATCACGAGCAGACAAAATTTTAATCAAATTATTACGCGTTGCTTTGAACAAGCTATTGTGAATAATAACAATAATTTTTAATAATTAATCTATAAACTATTATAATTAATCTTTGGGTATTGTCTATGCAATTTATAACCACTCGAGCGATAGGTACCCAGATTTGGTTAGGTGATTTTTAAGAATTAAAATTAATTATAAATTTAACGATTTAAAAAAAAAATTCTAAAACCTAAAAATAAGGGAATTTATTGGTTCTAAAGAGCGGCCGAATTGAAAACCTAGCACCCGGAAATCGGTATCGCCCGAGTGGTTAAGAGAACTGCCTCAGTGGACTGAGGTGGTTAACTCTATAACTGGACTATAGCCATAAGTCTAAAACGTGTACCTTTGTGTAAAAAACCATACACTGTATTAATATATAAAAGACAATTTGACTATGTATATTTTTTTTACTAATAATTATTGTATTTTTATTACTTTGCTCATTTCGCGAATTGACTTTTTGTAATTGAATTATACTATCAGAAAATACATGCTTTAATTCATTTTATAACATCAATGAAATCTTATCAATGTATTGATTAAGGTGATACTTTAAAGAATGCGTAGTCTTCTCTTTCATAGACGGTGCCAGTTTAATTATTTTACGGAAACCGCTTTTTACGAGTTATGCTCTAACCTCTTATTGGCCGGAAGCGCGCTCGGATTAAATTTTCGAAAAAAATAAATTAAAATGCGATTTTTACCCTTATTTATAAAGAAACTTTATGAAGGACAAGGTCAGAATCGCTTGCGCCAATATCATTCTTAATGTAGCCAAAAGTTTCATTCACCTAGCAACTAGCAATACCAGAATATTTTTAGAATTATCTATGGAATCTGGGTGTCAGATTTTGCCACGATTTGAACTGTTGAAAAGTGATATCTCATATCTGCTTGATAGTTCACAAAAACATTGAAAAACCTATCAATTTATCAAACAAACGCAAGTAATGTTGTTTTTATAGATAGTTTATTATTCAAGGAATGTGTTTCGGTAAAAAAATATACTATTGCTCAAAATAAATCCACAAAATATTACTTCAAAGTGATGCAATCCGTAATATCCAGTATGCAATAAAAGAAAAAGAAGAAGTTTCAAAAATGGCTCTCGACAGGTTAAGAAAGGCTAACAAATACAATATTGGATTGAATCTCTGATAAAATATTGTATTTGTTAGCCTTTCTTGAAAGATTTGAGTTTTTTTATGGATAAAACTATTTACAGTGAAACCCTCTTAAGAAGTTTTCCAAGGGACCGGAAAAAACAAACTTCTTAAGCAGGAAAACCTTATATGTGGGAAAAATTGGGCCAATTTTGGGCCGAGGGACCGAAAAAACCAAACTTCTTAACGAGTCAGAGGCCAGGCCATTTCGCGGAAATTCGCGGAACTTTGCAAAAAAACACTAAAAAACCACCACTTTGAATTTTGAATTGAATGTTTTGTTGATAAATTTTGAGCTATTGTATATTTTATTAACTGAAACACGTTCACATCACAATAAACTATCTACGAAAACCACATTACTTGCATTTATTACGTAAATTAATAGGTTTTATGATTGTTTTATTCGCGATACACGCATTAATTGCGACCGTTAAATTCGCGGCAAATTCTGACAGCCGATTGTCATAGAAAAAATCGTTTTAAAAATATTCCAGGGTGACAAGGTGAATGAAACTTGTAGCGTCTCCGAGAGTAATGACAGCGCAAGCGATTCTGACACTGTTCTTCATACAAATTGTGTACATATAAGGGCCAAAATCGTAGACCAAAAGTTTTTTGTCGGAAATATTATTCAAATATTTGAATTATTTTCTCGCGCATGCGCAGATGCCGCGGCCACCGGGTGACAAGCGGCCGCCCAGAGGTTAAGCCACGAAACTTCTTAAGCGGGAACTTCTTAAGAGGGTTTCACTGTATTCATATTCATATTGCGTATGTACGGGTGCAAATAATTAATTTATGTTCATATTGGCATAACTTCTAAAGGGCGCTTTTTTCTAAAATAATTGAACTTGCATCATCTATGAAAGAGTAGAGTGTGATTTCTTTGAAGTATCACCTTAAATTCAATTGATTTAAATATGTACCATATAATGTAACACAAAATAATAATAAAAAAAACCTTTAAACAAATCTCCCAAAAAATTGAGAAAAATATAATGTGTAGTTATTTTAGCATAATTCAATTCCAACGAGTCGAAATGATATCAATTTTTTAACATTATAAATTTATTTTGTATATTTGATTAAATTAATATTTACTATGATTTTCTTTGAATATTTCATCAATGGCATTCATATTATAAAACTCAAAAACCAATTAACAGTGAAATAAGTATAAAAAAATGTTTTTTTTTCCTTGTTTTTGTCATAGTAAATTTACATTTAAAAAAACAACTAATTTTTGTGACTATCAATGAATATAATAAAATTATTGTTAAGAACCTAATTTAATCCCTGATTACAAATATATACATAATTAAGTTATTTTAATCTTTATTGTAATGTTTGACTGAATGTAAAGAAAAGAGAAATAAGTAATTTTTATTATTATTTCTTCAATATTTGACTGGAATTCTTTTTGTGACTAGGCTATGTAATTTTTAAAAAATTTGTTAGTGTTTTCTGTGTGTTAAGTAAATAGATAGGTAATAAATTTATTATAATAAATATATCACATGGCTTAGATTTATAAAATTGGGTAATCAATATTGTTTTAATTAATTATTATGTTTGTAAAACTGTGATTGTTATTATATGATTATTTACTGCCTAGATTTTACTAACACGCTTTATTTTAATTCATTTTTTTACGCAAAAGGCAAAACTTTAATACATAAACCACAAAAATATATTTTCAAAAATGATCAAATTTTGATTATCTCTTTTTCATATTATGATTTGCGTGAACTTACAAGGCATAACGACTTGTATGCTTGCTGAATTGTGATGGCATTTAAAAATGAATATCTTTTTTTTTTAAATTCTAATTCATAAATGTTGCAGTTTTTACTGGGAATGTGGAATTTGAAGCTGAAAACATTTTGTATGAGGGTCATCCGGAAAGTAGTACTCGTTTGGGAATACAAAAAATCTAGTACATATATATATACAAATATGAATGTTTTACTTGTTAAGAACATACCACTAGTTCTCTACATAATAGTCACCTTGCAAATTTAAGTATTTGTCGTATCATGTGATAGTTTTTGTATCCCAGCGTCATATTCCTCTGCCGTCAGTGTATTGAGATATATGGTAACAGCTGCTTTCAGCTCTTTCAAATTTCTTTCCTGCTAAAAAGACCTTGAGTTTTGCCAAATAGACGACTCATCCATAACATTGTCACCTCCTTAATTGCCTATGAATATCGCAAGACCGCATATTTCTTTCGTTGAGAAATTTCATTTAACAGCTCTTACTTCACAACTTGCGGCGTTCTCTATTTTCTTAACCCGTCTGCTTGGTTCAATATATTCGCACCTCACAATCCGGAAGCCTCGGTCCCGCGCGTAAATTCCGAAACTGTCACTTTGGATTGAGATTTTAAAATATCTATGCAAGATAGCTTTCACACTTCAAAGACAATAAGAAGCATTATTTTGTTCTCTTTCTGGTTAAAAGAAAAATACATTTGTTTGCATGATAGGAAGAGAGATATATACCTTTTAAAATGTAAGGGCGCTCGAAACGTTTTTGGTCTTATGAAAGTATAATGCGATTACGTGTTTTGGGATGTATTTATTCCTAAACAAGCAGACGGGTTAAACATTATAAACACTCACAGAAACAACACAGTCAATTACCAGCGAGATGTATCGTTGCATACGGGCAGCTGAAAAACAACTGAATGTGTTAGTGCTTGTCTGACGGCTACTCTATTCGCCAGCACTACACACGGCGTAAACGGGAACTACTTTACAGATGACCCTCGTATAATCAATGATGAAAATGAAATGTCATATGTTGTCACAATCATTTTCACACTTTAATCTAGTACTGACTGTTAACCTCTAAACGGCCGGAGACGCGGACTTGCGCGCAGCTTTTGCGCATGCGCGAAAAAAATATTTCGAAATAAAAAAGTTTGACCGCGATTTTGACCCTTCTATGTACAGAATTTGTATGAAAACAAGGTCAGAATCGCTTGCGCCAACATCATTGATGATATAGCCACTAGTTTCATCCATCTGACAACACCAGATTATTTTTAAATGATTTTTATCTGTGGAATTGAAATGTCATTTTTGGCGCAAATTGAAGCTGTCAGTTTTGACGCGTGTTCCTCGACTAAAACATCATAAAACCTATTAATTTACGTAATTAACGCAAGTAATGTTGTTTTGGTGCATAGTTTATTGTTCTAGGAACGTATTTCAGTCAATGAAATATACGATAGCTCAAAATTAATCAACAAAACATTTAATTCAAAATTCAAAATCGTGTTTTGTTACGAAATTTCCGTATTTTTCCTGGAATTTGCGGGCCTTTGACAGGTTAACGTAGAAGTCGAATGTTCATTTTTCTTAAAATATTGAGTCCCTTTTGAACTATATGCAGTTGACCCGCTATAATATGGATCTCCATTTGACATGCCTATAACAGTATGTACATTCAAATCATTTTTATTATGTCAAATCTTCGTCAATGCACGCTTAACCTCTGAGTGGCCACGCCATTTCACGAAATTTCACTAAAAAAGCACCACTTTGAATTTTGAATTGAATGTTTTGTCGATTAATTTTGAGCTATTGTATATTTTATTGATTGAAACACGTTCCTAGAACAATAAACTATGTACCAAAACAACATTACTTGCGTTAATTACGTAAATTAATAGGTTTTACGATGTTTTACTCGAGGAACATGCATAAATTTTGACTGTTAAAAATCACAGCAAAAATGACATTTCTATATCATAGATAAAATCGTTTAAAAATATTCTGGGGTTGCAAGGTGAATGAAATTTATACGCATCTCACAGAGTAATGTTGGCGCAAGCGATTCTGACCCTGTTCTTCATACAAATTCTGTACATAGAAGGGCCAAAATCGCAGACAAACAGTTTTTGGTCGAAAATTTTATTCAAATTTTCGAATTATATTCTCGCGCGTCTCCGGCCCACTAGAGGTTAAACATGTTGTGACTTGTTCGCGGTACTATGACTTTTGATCAACGTGCATTGTCTCAGTTTGATTGTGAATGTAATCACGGGCTTTCATATATTGCTGTCGCATCGTATAATGCGTATCTACACGTGTCACAATGGCTTCGGTCGGTGGCAATACTCTATAGTCTGACAAATTCAATCATCCAACACCGTCTTGCAGAACTTTTAATAATAATAATACTATTCGGCTAATTTATATACAAGGGCGCTGCAAGGGTTTGTCAGATTACCACGGGTCAACTGTATTTATATTTTAGATTAGGTGCTCGATTTTCAGTTGTTAAATTGTGGAAATTAATTGCTGCCTATTGACTTTCTCGGACCCGCACCCCGGATTTGTACCGATTTATTACATATTTCCCTTAAACATGGTAAGTTTTAAAGCTCTTAAAAAAATATATGTTATTCTTGAAGATAATATCTAGACTTTGTCCGCGCCGAAATGCAAATTATATAAAATTCCCTCGATAGAAAAAAATCGCCAAGTATGCTCCAAAAATTATTATTAACACATTTGTTTTAGTTATTTTACAAGTTATATGTATGAAAAAATTCACAGTGTTTCTTTAAATGCTGTTTAAGATAATGCCCGTGAGATTTTTGCTTTATTTTAAACGAGTCATGTTTTATTAAACATTTTCACAATTTTCACTTTTTTGTTGCTGTAAATGTTAGCGCTCTCCTCTAACATTCGTAATTTCGTATCTCTCCATCTTCTTCTTTTCGGGCCCGGTTGCAGAGCCTTAAGAAAACTGGCTAAATGGGTTATCCATTTAGCCAGTTTTCACGATCACGGTTAAAAGTAGTTTTTTTTAATAATTAAATTGAAATTGCTGCATCGTAATACGTACATACATAATTTTATTTAATTCTATGTTTATAAAAGTATGGTTTGTTGAATTTTATCAAAAAATGTGTTTGTGGTCTGGATTTTTTAAATCATCTATGAATATGAGGATAACTTCTGAAGAGTTGACTTGAATTTTGCCAGCATTTTGAGTGCCCATCGGAAACTGCAAAATTGCTCAAATTCTGATAAGTCGATCAACTTACAAATTTGTACCATTTGCTCTGCAGTGAGAATTTATAAACCTTACATGAATTATTTGAATTTAAAGACTTTTGCCAGTGATTTAATTGAAAAAAAATATATTTTCAGCTTTGTTTATACACAATAATATTAACCTGATAATCTGTTGTTGCAGTCACCTCTAATAATGTGTGAACATGGAAAGTTGAAAGAAAATAACCCATTACACGAATAAATACATTCTTTGTTCATTTTCCATCCTCGTTTGTTCTATGATTGTAAAAGTATGCTTCTCTGCATAAATATCTACCTGATGAGTTACTGAACATCTTGACATGTGCCCGCAGGGCAGGCAGAGAGAAAGGAATACTACACACTCCTTGCTTTATTCATAGTCTGTTATTCCAACCCTTGACATGACCTGGCTCAATAATTTGATTTACTTGATCATACCGTGTCTCGCTGTTTTATCCCCCACTACTTTCATGTCATACATTCTGCTTTCACTCTTACATGCTAAGTGATCAAAGCATCTCTTTCTTACGGCCGCTGTTCCCAATCCTAGTAATCAACTGCTAAGCCGAAACTAAGTCTCAACGCTGCATAAGCATCGACTGAGCAAAAAAAAGTTATAAAAAGTGTCAACAGAGTTGCGCTAACGCGGCAAACCTCGTGGTTATTTTATATGAATAATTTAATAAAACCTCGTTGCTTTAGAGCCACTCTGTTGGCACTTTTTATAACTTTGCTTTGCTCAGTCGAGCTCAATCCACGCGTCCGGCTTCCTTAGATTAAGCGATGCGCAGTGTTGAGCCTTAGTTTCGGCTTAGAATTTGATTAGTAGGATTGGGAACAGCGGCCGTTAATCTTATCAAGTACGTTTTCATCAACCTTGCATTCTTTTAAGATGTCTCATTTGTGTTAATTTGAGTTGTACGTAAACATGCTTCTTATTTTGCCAAGAAGGTTTTTATTTTTTTTAACTCTTCTTTTATGTAGATTTTCAGGACTTTTCGGTTAGTCAGTGTGCTGCACCGGTTTGCTTAACCCCTCAGGCCTCTGGCACATTCTGTCAGAAGGTCAGAGTATTTCCTCTTTGCAATAAAATCCAAATAAATGGTATCTTTCTGAATGCATCTGAAAACTAAAAACTGTTTTTGACAGGTATCAAATACGCTTTCACACTTTAATTTTTGAAATACCAAAATTATGATTGCAAACATAAAAAAAGTTTTAAAAACGTCTCGCATTATGTTTTTTCTAACTAAAATTTCTACATATTATAAATTAAAGTCCTCCGCCGCGTCTATCTGTCTGTTCGCGATAAACTCAAAAACTACTACTAACTAAGATTTTCATGCAGTTTTCACCAATAGGTAGAGTGAATCATGAGGAAGATTTAGGTATATAGTTTGTTAAGTTTTTGTGTAAATTGGTTGAAATACATAATTAAAGGAGAATGTCTGTATGTGGTGGATGAGCGGGCTGGCAAGCAGGTGGTGTGGATTTGTATGCAAATTAACAGATGGCGGTGTGAGTTAAAAGGTTGGGTAACCATCCGATAGATGGCTTTGTGTTTCGTTAGCCGCAGAAAAGCGTTCCCGCGTAAGCTAGTTAGTGATAATGAAAAAGAAAACACACATTTTATTAGATAGATGTATTATAAACGTTATTGTCACCTCCCTTTTTTGTCATTTTATATAAAAATAATTGACAAAAAATTCACAAAGTTTCATTAATTTTTCTCAAATTGCGGTTGGAAACTTTGGCTATATATATACATTTTAATTTTAATTCTTCCACGGTTAACATTTAAATTTGTATATGAAGCGTTGTGTTTTCTCTTTCTATAACACCTTTTACTAACTGCCGGAACTAGTAGGACTGTGACATCTGCATTTCAGATATTTTAAGGCTAAATGAAGTGGAGATAGGAAAAATGAAGATTGGGAAGAACCTGCCACACATCTACCTCAGGAATATCATTTATAGTCTTACTAGCAGACGCGGCCACACGTCGCTGTGGCTAACGAAACGCAACGCCACCTACTGACAATGCCATTACCCAACCTTTTTAACCAACGCCATCTGTTAATTTGCGTACATATCAAATCCACACCGCCCGCTTGCGTGCCTTCTGCATGCTTGCCCTTGACAAATTATACACCTAAACCTTCCTCATGAATCACTCTATCTATTGGTGAAAACCGCATGAAAATCCATTGCGCAGTTTAAAAGATCTAAGCGTACAGACAGCGAGAGCGACTTTATACTATGTAAAGATTCCTTCCTTTCTTTGCCAGTTTTGAATTCTTCTTTCAACTACCCATGTTCATTCTAAACTTTTAGACTTAACTGTTTGTTCAAAGCCGCATCACTTTTTTATACATAGTTCAAAAATAATATAAAATAAAATAATGCCTTTTGTCCTTATAATAAATATGTATTTATAGTGTAATATTTATATTAAAAAAATAACTGTACCTACTATTAATAAATATTATGTAACTTTAACAATAATATCCCTACCTGCTGATTTTTGTATATGTAAATCTCATGTCTTATAAATATGTATTATTACCCTTTGTGTTATTTGTATCATAATATTATATTCTTGATGGTGACTTCCAATAATCATCGTCACGTATGGATTTAAAAATGAATATTGTTATTATTATGAATATGGACTAATTATTATAATATTACTTTAATGAATAATCTAATAGTTGGGTATAAAGTTGTAATGTATCATATTGTGTATTATATTATATTGGAAACAGATAAAAGGCGATGTTATTTTCAAGTTAAATCTATTGTTTTATTTTTCACCTTGAAGTGTCTATTGTGTCTTCTCCACATTTTCAGTTGAGTATTTGTATTTGTTGGTTCGCATAATGGCTTGGTAGTGGCGCCCCTCTCTATCCGTTCAGTTTTATTCGGCTCAGCTCGTACAGCCCATAGTTGTAGATGCGACGGGGATTCCCCTGACAGAGACATCATGTACACCATGCGTGCGTTCAAAATCGACTTAGGATACTTTCATAAATCAACTTAGGATTTTTTTAGAATAAAAAAATGCGCGCTTGACTTGGAGAGTGAACTGGTGAATTCGTGACGAGAGCGTTACAAAAAGCGAGGCGAATTGCAGTGCAGGCCTATTGTCTGTATCACACTGTAGGAGCAAGAGAGAGCAGTGTGTGTGCACATTTTCTTTCACTCTTTCTATCATATAGATGGAGCTAAAGAAGTTTGACTTCAGTCGTATGGTCTAAAGCACACTCGTTTTTTTTAACTTTAACTCCACACAGGAAGGTCTGAGGAAAATAATTTCCCTTAGGGCCTATGTCATCTTTGAAGATGCTGTGTGCAAGGCCGTAGCCAGGGGGGGATCAGGGGGGATTGATCCCCCCCCCGAAATTGATATTGACTTCGAGATGGTAATTGATTTGTTCGCTGCAAAGAAAGCTAAAATTTAATTGTGTAATTATAAAATTACATGATAAGATTGATACGTTACACCATTTAATTTCTTTTAATAATCACTGTTCCGCCAAACAAAACCCCCCCCGAAATTTTTTTCTGGCTACGGCCCTTGGCTGTGTGGAGGTGCTTTTTGAGGAGAGGAAGGAGTGAACATGGGTCTTGAAGAGACCCATGTTGTAGGAAGGAGGAAACACAGAGGTTGGCAAATCGTTCCATAGCCGAGCTGTTGGAAGACAAGGTAAAACAAGGATAGCATTCCCACCCGACGCCTGCACTCTAAAGATTGCAATCCGTCTGTTAAGATGGGAGAATCTATCAAACGGACTGCCCGTTTCTGCAGAGTCGAGGGTATTTTTCAGGTATTTTGGAGCTCCAGACCAGAGGTAGCTGCCAAATTCAACCGTGGGGCGCACTTGTGATTTGCACAGGGTTAGCAAATAGAGCCCCGTATCTGAGCTGATCACTTAGAGTTACGCCAAGCATATCAATGGATTGCTCGTTCGGAAGATTGCTTATGTTGAAGGAGACTAGATTTTCATTTCGATCCCTTTAGATGGAATCATTCATGATGGGTCTTTGAAACATTAAATTCAACGAGATTATTTTTACCCCAAGAGAAAATGCTCTCGAAAGGATGTATTCAAAAACCAACTGGTCATTTTAAAATCGAATGAATAATAAATAGAACAATGTGCGTTAGTTGAAAGGCACTTTGTGAATCAAGTTTTTTTGTTCAATCAAACTTACATTAAATATTTGGCGCCCCGGTTTGACCTCCCCCTATATGCGGGGCAGAGTTTATGTATGCTGAATACTTACTATTACAAAAATGCAACTAGGATCAGTATTGCCAAGTGTATGGTTTTTACCATGTTTTCATTGTTTTTTTGGGGGAATTAATACCTCCATGGTTTTTTCAAAAAACCTTGTCGAACAATACATGGTTTTTACATGTAAAGGAAAAATTTTATTAGCAAGCACCGCATGGGGAAATCCTGAATTCAGGGATGTAATTCTTGAAACAACCAACCATCAAAAACAGTGTTCACAGATAAGGGGGCGTTCAAGAATTACGTAACGCAATTTTTGAAGATTTTTGACCCCCCTCCCCCTCACGTAACACGCCGTAATGTTTTTCCGAACCCCCCCCCCCCCACCCCTCCCTAAACGTAACGTAATGCCCAAGTGACAATTTTTACCTGAAAGTCACAATTAAGTTGCGCAAAGTACTGGAAAGTCGCTTAAATACCTTTTTTCTAAGAGATTTCGAGAACGAAAAGTGTTGCCGACTTGGAAGATTTTAATTCAGTAGTTTTTTTATCTAAATAACGTGTTGTTCGAAACTCCCCTCCCCCTTTCGTAATGCACAGTAACGTTTCACAAGACTCCGTTTTGAAGGAAAAATACCTATTATGATGCGGTTTTTTTTTGTTTGAAAGCTGAAGTGATTGTGATGGTTCTTAGCTACAATTCATGAAAATCTGTTCAGGCGTTTCAAGGTTATCGCTCTTTTTTGAGTCATGGATTGCTTAAAATTTTGAAAATTTTACTTATTAAAACTGCATTTTAGATTCTTAATTAGGTTAAGGCGGCCAACCGTCCCGCATTGACGATTGTAGTCCCACATTGAAATATTTAATGAAATAGTCCCGCAAATCGTCTAAAGCGTCCCGCATGTCCCGCATTCCTATACTTTTGTAATATTGTCTATAGTAGACAAATAAACTTTCCCTATGTTTAGTCTATTTTAACTATTTTCGTTCATCTGTGGTTAAGTTGATGACAATATTTGTCCCTAGAAAAGGCCCGAAGATATCGATCTAGGGATTGGTTTGTTTAGGTAAGCCAAAGAGCGCCAGTGTAGTATTGAATAACGCGGATTTGTCATTTAAATCAAATCAAATAATTTGTTGACCATGCCGCCGACCGCGAAAAAGCGAAGTTGTAATTCACTGAATTTTAAAAAGAATTTCTTTTCTTGCAAAAATGTTTATCTTCATGTTCTGAGTATAGTTTTAATGCACCGCGTACAGATATTCTTAATTATAAATTACCAGTTTTGTGTTCAGAATGTTAAATTACAGTTGATTCATCTGATGACATATTTCGACGGAAAAAATTCTCTTATCTGAAGTGCAGTTATAGAACTCTAGTTGCAGTTGTATGTGCTGCCAGAATCAAAGAGTAACCATTTTCGTGTTCTGAGTGTAGTTTTAATGCGCCGCAAAGAAATTTAATTTAAACCAGTTTTGTGTTCACAATGTAAAATTTTAACTGGATTCTTCTGATGACATATTTCGAATGAAAACATTCTCTTATTCGAAGTGCAGGTATAAAATCCTAGTTGTGGACTATGCATGCAGTAGCGTAGCGGGGGCGGACCGCCCCGGGTGCCACCCGATGGGTGGGTGACACTACACCCGACCGTGGAAAAAAATGACGAAGGATATTGACACAAAAATATTTAATACGGTATTATTTTTCGTGCCTGACGGTCGTTTCATAGACGAAAATAGCCTATTCCTGGGACTATGTATGTGCTGCCAGAATCAAAGAGAAACTATTTTCATGGTCTGAGTATAGTTTTTAATTTAAACCAGTTTTGTGTTCAGAATTAAAAGTTTGTGTTGTGGATTCATCTGATGACACATTTGTCTTATTTGAAGTGCAGTCATAAAATTCTAGTTGCAGACTATGTATGTGCTGCCAGAAATACATACCCCCCCCCCCCCCACCCACCCGTCGACACCGCACGCCTCTGTGTCCCGCATTGATATTTTACAAAGTTGGCCGCCTTAAATTAGGTACTGTGATTTTCTTAATTATATTCTCAAAAAAAGCTTAGAATGAATAAATTCATAATTTATTGTTGACCCAGTAAAGTTTTGAAAAAATTACGATATTAGTGACATCTGTAGAATAGTGAGCTTATTAAAATATCAACAACGAGTTTTACTCTGAAAATAATTCGGTGTCGTCGCAAGGCACAGTAATTTAAAAAAATCAACATGTAAAAACAAATTTATAATAACATCGTCTATTTTCAATTTTCCATCTAGTTGCGGCATCTCTTGGGCCGGCTAGTAGCAAATTTCAAAGATTTTTTTTAAGCGAAAACTTCTTTAGCACGGTTGTGATTTGAAACTCAATGAAAAGAAAAATAGCGACACTAAAAAGACAAACACCATCATACATAGGATTTAGCCTGCGAGAGAATGAGATAGTATAATTGGTCTCCTCTTTGTGCGGTGCTTCGTAGTCTCCCCACTCTTGTCTACTTTAGTTTTGTGAAGGTTTCACTTCTGCCGCATGTGAATTGGACGCTATGATTTTTTTATTGAACCTTCCTTCCCAGGTGAACACCGCTAGCGTATAAGCCAAATCCTAATTAGATGGTACCTACCGATATTTATTTAGTGAATTAATTAACTCGTGTAAATTTTTGAATAAAATGTCACCAGTTTCAGAAATATAAGTCGTATGTTTGCGAATGTGTACGCGTGTGTGCCACCAACAGTTGATATAACGCATTGTGATTAACAAAGAATCTATCTGCCGAGTTTCAGCTTGATCGGATGTCGGGAAGTGGGTTAATTTCCACTTCCAAGATTTGCATTCGTTCCACGAAAACAAAATGGAAATTCAAATAGATTATGTACTCGTATTTAAAAAACAACCTATAAAAAAAGTGTTTTACTACATAACATCTATTTTCAATTTTTGACCTAGTTGCACCATCATTGGGGCCGGCTAGTAGCCAATTTCAAAGTTTTTTTTTCTTTTTGGTTTTATGAGGATTGAATCTTCCTTCCCAGGGACTGGAGCCAACAACAACGCTAACCCCCAAGCCTAATCCAACTGGAGAGTACTGCATATTTTAGGCATTCCGATTTACCTATTATTTTTTTCCTTAAAACTATAAGTTTTAATGCTCTTAAAAAAATTTATGCTATTCTGTTTAGATAATATCCATAGATATCTACATTCCCCACGCCGAACGGCAATTATATGAAATTCCCTCGATAGAAAAAAATCGCAAAGTATGCTCCGAAAATTATTATAAACACGTTTTTTTCAGTTATTTTACAAGTTATACCCACGTATGGAAAAATTCACAGTGTTTTTTTAAATCCTCACGAGATTTTTGCTCTATTTCACAATTTCGCACTCTCTCTAATATTCGTATTTACAAATATCTCTCCATATTCTTTTTTTTTGAGCGGATTACACCGCCTGCTGTATTTAAAAAAAAAGTATAATGTTACCCAATTTTAGAACAATGTGTACGTGTGAATGATTGCCACCAACGAATAGAATGCATTGTCACCGACAACGAACCTATCTGCTGAGTTTCAGCTCGATCGGATGTCGGAAAGTGGGTTAATTTCCACTTCCAAGATTTCCTTTAACCAAGAAAGCAAACGTAAAATTCAAATAGTATTTTAAAAGCGATTTTCTTTTGTAACATTGGCCACAGAAAATCAAAAAGTCTTTCGAAATCGAGAGGTCCTTTTAGAATTCGGAAGATTAGGTGCCCGACTTTGATTCGAAATCGCAAAAACATATAGGTACCTTTTCGAAGCAAGATACATACCGATCGTCCAAAATTCAAATGGTTAGTCAGGCATCTCCGAAAAATCGAAGTTTGAGTTGAGTATACAGTTATATGTATGCCTGTACCCTCTACCTGGTACAACACTCAGATTATTCATAATTCATAAGCACCACCAAATCAATTATAATGCACAAAAACTTATAGAGGAATAAACAAAACTGTTGATGTTTTCTGGAAGACTAGTAGGATTTTACGAAATGTCATGTTATGTACCGGGCCGTTATGCCTCCTGGTGTTATTTTATAGCTCTTTTAATATGTAAAACACAGGCACGTGTAAAGTGTAAATAATATTTGATTTATGATGAGCTTTTGAATATTTCTTTACTCATTATCTCAAAACATAATTTTTGGAGATGTCTGACTAATCAAGTGGACGATCTATATACTTACAGGTATTATCGGTATACATACCTATGACCGATTAAAATATCCGACGTTTTATACATTACCGTATCATGTAATAGAATTTATTCGATTTCTATCTTTAATAGGTAAATTGTAAGCATAAGCATAATGAGTAAGATTAAGAAAGGGACCCTCAGATGGTTTGGGCATGTAGAGCGAATGAACGAAGGAAGTAGTGTAAGAAGAATATACGACGCGAATGTGAATGGTAGAAGAAGTCGGGGACGCCCGAGGAAGACATGGCACGATCAAGTGAATCAGATACTTGAGTCGGGTCATGTCAAAAGTCAGAATAATAGAAGAGAATGTATGAGACGATGTATGAATGTGAGTGAGGCAAAGAGTGTGTGCCAAGACCGAGTTGTTTGGCGGTCCGTCCTCTCTGCCTACCCCTGCGGGGAAACGGCGTGATGGTTAGTTAGTTAGTTAGCTAAACATAATAGGTACAATAATTGTCAAAATGTTTCGGCTTAGTGAAGGGTGGGGGGAGACTACGAAGCACTTTTTTTTTCAATGTGTAAGATGATTTTTTCCACATTTAACTAACTAACTAACCATCACGCCGTTTCCCCGCAGGGGTAGGCAAAGAGGACGGACCGCCAAACAGCTCGATCTTGGCACACATTCCTTGCCTCGTTTACATTCATACGTCTCATACATGCTCTTCTATTATTCTGACTCTTGACATGGCCCGACTCAAGTATCTGATTCACTTGGTCGTGCCATGTCTTTCTTGGGCGTCCCCGACTTCTTCTACCATTCACATTTGCGTCACATATTCTCCTTACACTCCTTTCCTCGTTCATTCGCTCTACATGCCCAAACCATCGGAGCGTTCCTTTTTTGATCTTATTCATTACGCTTAGGTACATCAGCCTTACATTCTTTGCGGATTTACACATTTCTCACACGATCATACATGGTTTTACCACACATACGCCTCAGGGATCTCATTTCTACAGCGCTCAGTCTACTTTCATCCTTCCTCTGCTAGTTCCATGTCTCACTGCCATACATCAGGGTAGGTACCAGTACTCCATTATGGACAGCTAGTTTCGCGTCTTTGGACAGTTTTTTGTTGGTGCCAACGGCGTTCAGTCCTCCATTAATAGAGTTACCGGCATTCACCCTTCTTTCAATATCTCTTTCAGCCTTCCCATCTCTCGTAATTAATCTCGACATCTTATAAGTATTTGTGTTTTCTTCTTCGGAGTCGCTAGATGACACTTTCTTTGGTGTTTTTTTTGCCTGATCATTTTGCAGTGGTTTGAAGATTAGATATTGATTTTCCAAGAAAAACGAGTGTGTTTTAGACCACACGACTGAAGTAAAACTTCACTAACTTAATATCTCCCTCTCAACTTCCGTTCGCCACGCCCGACCGTTCGCCTCGTCCGATCACACTTTTCGTAACGCTCTCGTCACGCATTCACCAGCTTACTCCCCAAGTCAAGCGAGCGTAAAGGTCCAACCGTTCGCCTCGCCCGATCACACTTTTCGTAACGCTTTCGTCACGCATTCACCAGCTTACTCCCCAAGTCAAGCGAGCGTAAAGGCCCGACCGTTCGCCTCGTCCGATCACACTTTTCGTAACGCTTTCGTCACGCATTCACCAGCTTACTCCCCAAGTCAAGCGAGCGTAAAGGCCCGACCGTTCGCCTCGTCCGATCACACTTTTCGTAACGCTTTCGTCACGCATTCACCAGCTTACTCCCCAAGTCAAGCGAGCGTAAAGGCCCGACCGTTCGCCTCGTCCGATCACACTTTTCGTAACGCTTTCGTCACGCATTCACCAGCTTACTCCCCAAGTCAAGCGAGCGTAAAGGCCCGACCGTTCGCCTCGTCCGATCACACTTTTCGTAACGCTTTCGTCACGCATTCACCAGCTTACTCCCCGAGTCAAGCGAGCGTAAAGGCCCGACCGTTCGCCTCGTCCGATCACACTTTTCGTAACGCTTTCGTCACGCATTCACCAGCTTACTCCCCAAGTCAAGCGAGCGTAAAGGCCCGACCGTTCGCCTCGTCCGATCACACTTTTCGTAACGCTTTCGTCACGCATTCACCAGCTTACTCCCCAAGTCAAGCGAGCGTAAAGGCCCGACCGTTCGCCTCGTCCGATCACACTTTTCGTAACGCTTTCGTCACGCATTCACCAGCTTACTCCCCAAGTCAAGCGAGCGTAAAGGCCCGACCGTTCGCCTCGTCCGATCACACTTTTCGTAACGCTTTCGTCACGCATTCACCAGCTTACTCCCCAAGTCAAGCGAGCATAAAGGCCCGACCGTTCGCCTCGTCCGATCACACTTTTCGTAACGCTTTCGTCACGCATTCACCAGCTTACTCCCCAAGTCAAGCGAGCGTAAAGGCCCGACCGTTCGCCTCGTCCGATCACACTTTTCGTAACGCTTTCGTCACGCATTCACCAGCTTACTCCCCAAGTCAAGCGAGCGTAAAGGCCCGACCGTTCGCCTCGTCCGATCACACTTTTCGTAACGCTTTCGTCACGCATTCACCAGCTTACTCCCCGAGTCAAGCGTGCGTAAAGAAGTTTTACTTCAAAAAAATGTTTTTTTTTATTTATTTCGTAGGATTTAATCCTTGGTTGGCTAAATGTCTGCAAAGGTTCGTCAGGCGCTTTATACCACTACAACAAAGAAGATTGTGATTGTGGATTTATCATATTATTTGGAACCAAACCATGCGTGAAATAAATAAATATTTTATTGCTCTCTCATTCTCTTGCAGGCTAAATCCTACAGAAGTTGTGTTTGTCTCTTTTTAGTGTCTTTCATTTCCGTTTCATCGAGTTTCAAATCTCAACGGTGCTAATGAAGTTTTCACTTCAAAAACGTTCGTATTATTTCGGTAAAAGTCCATTGAGTTATAAATATTTATTTAATAGCGTCTAGCTCCAGCTTTTTGCCTATTTCGCGCACATAACCTTTGCCTTCCATTGCCTTTGCACATGGGCGTAGCCAGGGGGGGGGGGGTTGGGGGGTCCAACCCCCCCCCCCCGAAAGGTTAAGATATCAACATCAATAATATTAAAAATAAGGAGATGCGGAGAGCGGCATAACTTATTTTATTACTAACTAGCTGGCCCAGGAAAACATTCCAGAGTGTTCTGGAAGGTTTCACTTTGATGTTCCCGATTGCCTATTCCCGAACATTCCACAATTTTCCAGAAGGTTCCGGAATGTTCTAGAACGTTGTGAAAAGCTCTCAAATACTCTGACTGGGGTGTCCGGCATCGCTCATGGAGTTGATGTGAGATTGAATTGACATTCGAATCCACGACGGATCTTGCTTTACATACCCATATGGGTAGCCTCATACAAAAAATGGTTCTGGAATTTTCCATAATGATCTGGGCTGTTCCGGTATGTTCCTGAACGTTACATCCTCTTCCCGAACGTTCAAGAATAATCCGAGATGTTCTGGAATGTGGTGGAATGCTCAAGAATACTCTGGAATTTTTTGAAGTGTTCTAGAAATTTCAACGGGGCGAAACTTCCAGCCCATATATCTTTAAAAGAACGCCCTTCAGGTAAGAATGGGAACTTTCTTCATGGAGGGCTATCACACAATATAACTCCCGTTATCGTACCGGGACTCGTCTTTGAGTTTTAACGGCATGCAAATTGTTTTTTTAATAATATAATTATCCAAACTTCTAGAACTTTCCAGAACCTTCTAGACTCACTGACACTCTCCGCCACTCATTTCTGAAAGCTTCTTGAACTTTCTCGTTCCATAACATCCTAGAGCATAAGGGAACCTTCCAGAACTATCTTGAACCTTCTAGACTCACTGAAACACTCCAAGAACTTTCTAGAGCTTTATCGAACCTTCTAGAACTTTTCGGAATTCTAGACTCACCGACGTACTCCGCCACTCCTTCCAGAACTTTCTACAGCTTTATCGAACCATCTAGAACTCAGGAACTTTGTAGACTCACCGACGTACTCCCCCACTCCTTCCCGAACTTTCTACAGCTTTATCGAAATTTCTAGAACTTTTCGGAACCTTCTAGACTCACCGACGTACTTTGCCACTCCTTATAGATTTTTCTACAGCTTTATCGAACCTTTTAGAACTTTTCGTAGAACTTCTAGACTCACCGACATACTCCGCCACTCCTCCCAGAACTTTTTACAGCTTTACTGAACCTTGTAAAACTTTCCGGAACCTTCTAAACTCACTGACGTAACTCCTTCCAGAACTTTCTATAGCTTTATCAACCTTATGGAACTTTATAGAACCTTCTACATCTACCGACATATTCCGTCATGCCTTCCAGAACTTTCTACAGCTTTATTATTACATTGTAGTCTCACCGACGTACTACGCCACTCCTTCCTAGACTTCCTACAGCTTTATAGAACCTTCTAGAATTTTTTGGGACCTTCTAGACACACCGACACACTCCTCCACTCCTATCAGAACTTTCTACAGCTTTACGGAACCTTCTAGAACTTCTAAAGTTTTATCGAACCTTCTAGAACATTCCGGAAGCTTCCAAACCCACCGACATATTCCACTATTCCTTTCAGAACTTTGTACAGCTTTATCGAACCTTCTAGAATTTTCCAGAGCCTTCTAGACTCACCGACATACTCCGCCACTCCTTCCAGAACCTTTTCCAGCTTTATCGAAACTTCTCAAACTTCATACAGCATACATTTGTGGAATCTTCTAGAATTTTCCGGAACCTTCTACACACACCGACACACTTTCTACAGCCTTTTGGAACCTTCTAGAACTTTCTACAGCTTTAAAAAACCTTCTTGAACTTTGCGGAACCTTTTAGACTCACCGACATACTCCGCCACACCTTTCAGAACTTTCTATAGTTTTATCGAACCTTCTAGACTAACCGAAATACTCCGCCACTAATTCCAGAACTTTGTACAGCCCTATCGAACCTTCTAGAACTTCCTTTGTAGACTCACCGACGTACTCCCCCACTCCTTCCCGAACTTTCTACAGCTTTATCAAACCTTCCAGAACTTTCCGGAACCATCTAGACTCATCGACATACTCCGCCACTACTTCCTGAATTTCAGCCCTATAGAACCTCCCAGAACTTCCACAGCTTTATGAAACTTTCTCGATTTTTTTGGAACCTTCTAGACATACTGACACACTCCTCCACTCCTTTCAGAACTTTGTATAGCTCTATCGAAACTTCTAGAACTTTCGCAATCTTCTAGAACTTTCGCAATCTTCTAGACTTAACGTCATTTATTTCTGAAAACTTCTAGAACTTTCTCCATCCACAATTTTCTAAGCATTTGTGAACCATCAGATCCTTCTAGACTCACCGACTTACTCCGCCACCCAGAACTTTGCTCGGCTTTATCGAACCTTCTAAAATTTCTTACAGCTTTGTGGAATCTTCTAGAATTTTCCAGAACCTTTTAGACACACCGACACACTCCTCCACTCCTTTCAGAACTTTCTAGAGCCTTATAGAACTTTCTAGAACTTTCTACAGCTTTATCGAACCTTCTAGAACTTTCCACAACCTTCTATACTCACCGACTTACTCCGCCACTCCTCCTTCCAGAACTTTGTACGTCTTTATCGAACCTTCTAGAACTTCCTACAGCTTTGCGGAATCTTCTAGAATTTTCCGGAACCTTCTAGACACACCGATACACTCCTCCACTCCTTTCAGAACTTTCTACAGCCTTATGGAACCTTCTAGAACTTTGTAAAGCTTTATCGAACGTTCTGGAAGTTCCTGAATCTTTTAGACTCACCGCCTATTATTACCGCCTATTAAAGCTTCTAGAACTTTCTCCTCCCACAATTTTCTAAAGCATTCGTGAGCCATCAGAACCTTCTAAACTCACCGACATACTACGCCACACCTTCCAGAACTTTCTACAGCTTTATCGAACCTTCTAGAACTTTCCGGAACCATCTAGACTTACTGACATACTCCGCCACTCCTTCCAGAGCTTTGTACAGCCCTATCGAACCTTCTAGGACTTCGTGAAGCTTTATGGAACCTTCTAGAATTTTCCGGAACCTTCTAGACACACCGACACACTCCTCCACTCCTTTCAGAACTTTCTACAGCTTTATTGAACCTTCTTGAACTTTCCGGAACCTTCTGGACTCGTTGACATACTCCACCATTTCTTCCAGAACATTCCAGAGTCTTATCGAATTTTCTAGAAGTTTCCGGAATCTTCCAGACTCTTCTTGAAGTTTCTAGAGTCTTCTTAGAACTTTCAGCCCTTATATCTTCAAAAGCAAGCCCTTTAGGTAAAAACGAATACCCTTATTCCCTAGGGGGGATAGAAATCTACCATACCATATAACTCTCTTGATCGTACCGGCACTCGTTTCTGAGTTTTTGCGTTCCGCACGTTTTTTGGGTTTTCTTTTATAATATATATTGATTATTACACTAATAATGTATTTTGGATTCGCCCTCTCTACCACTTGCCGCTGGCCGTCGTCGATTATCCGATCGCATTCGGTAACCTTTGTACCTATATTTTCGTGCCGTCTAGGGAAATTTGACTAGATCTAGGGGAGAGAAATATTTTATAGGGAAAAGGGAAATCAGCACAAAATTTACCGAAATTTCGACCGGGTAAATTTTTTATTGCAAATGACAGTATTACTGGTATTATATACCTACCCATATGTTTTTTGGAATTCCCATGAATCTTAAATATTGTTGATGTACTTACAAGCAATTTTTTTCAAGCAAAGTTATTTTTAACACTGACAACTCAAATTGATATTATGTATTTAAAAAGATAAATGGGGACCTCTGAAAGAAAAAAATAAATTAACTTGCAAGTTCCATTTTTTCGGTGATTGCGGTTGATTTTTATTTGGAATTCCGTTACTATATACGTTACGATACTAAAACCTGGCTAAGCCCGTGCCTTTGCAGATGTTAGACTTGTAAGTAATAAGAAATATGTCTGCCATTTTCCTATCTCTAATCCTACACGGTATCAATAAAGTATTATAATGTAGCTACTTTCTTTGATTTAGGTGCTCCGTGGTTCGTTCTCATTGGATTTGAAGGCATAGAAAATTAACTTCTTCAGTATTTACTTCAGAATAGGGGAAGGCAGGGTAATCACGAACGCTGGGTAATCCCGAACACATCAATTTCACTATATTACAAAGAGATGGCAACATTTTACTCATCGCCATCTTAGAAATCACGCCGCCACCAGTGCCAGGCGGACAGTGGAGCGCTACAGGCATACACCACGTTCAATGTAGGAATAATTACAATATTTCGTTATTTTTGTTGCAATTTTTCCACAAATGAAACTCATTGTAACTTATCAAATAATTGTAGTGCCAATACGACATTTAAAGACATAGTAGTTTAAGATTTTATCACGATTATCGGATGCGGCCGAACTAAACATAATCTAAAGTTATAAATCATTTTTGTTGTTTTACTTTGAAGGGTATTGGCAAACAAACTGAGTGGGTCAATCTCGAACGTTCGGCATTGCCCCACGTAGTATAAAAGAAGCAAGTATAATAAAAAATTTGCAAAACAAAAGAAAGAAACTGACTTAAAACAAATAAAAAGAAACACATTAAAAATAATGAAAACTGAAAAAGGCGAAGAAGTAAAACAAAAAAGAGACTGACAAAAAGCGGAAAAGTAATAAAAATGCTATAATAAATTTTTAAAGATTTTGGTTCTGACAATGACAATGTGAAGAAAAGAAAGACACAAAAGAGAACGAAAGAAAATATAGATTATTATTGCATTTTTTGTAATGAAAAATACGGAGACAGCCACTTGGTGACGATGGATCGAGCCACAGACGGGCAATCATCTTCCTTTGGCTACCATTGTGATCTTTGCCGCACACACTGGTCTCACATTTAAGTTAAATTGTGACTAATCTATCATATGTGATCTTATTCTTAGGCTAGTCTGGGTCAATGGCGAACGATCGCAATTGCCCCACCAGGTGTCCGTGATTGCCCGACCAGTGTCGGGTAAACACGAACACTAAAGGTTTTGTTTATAAAGTTGATTATATAAAGATAAATTAATAATGTTGATGATAATTATATAACGTATATTAATGTACCTTTCAGAAGTACTTATTAAATTTATCCTATATCTCGTATCTTTTGATTTACTTCCAAACTCCCTAAGGTATTCGTAACTACCCCGCCTTCCCCTAACCTAATGTATTTTTTGTTAATCACTATTGAAGAGTAAGTACTGTAACTACTTGGGATTAGCTCGTCCAACTACTTTTTCCGATTTAAGTCGGATTCTTTCAATTTTTAAAAAATTAATTTTCACCTTGTGTGTAAGTTCTATTCAAGTTTTGTTAATGTATCATTGTGGGCCAGTTGCTTCATAAAACTGAAATAATCACAGATCTTTTTTTTTTTTTTTTGGTTTTAGGCAATTCACCCTGAAAAGAGTGCTTTGTGCCGGTAATAGTTAAAGTGGATAAAAAAATTCAGTTAATCTATTGGAAAAATAATAAAACAAATTAAATATTGGACTCATTTAGATCACTAAAACAAATTAAATATTGAATTCATTCAGATTAATAAACTTACATAAAGCTGTATGAACACGAGAATTGTTAAGAGATAAAAGGTATGAAATGTTAAGGGGGGACTGGTGTGTGATTTTAATAAGCCGGCGGTATATGTTCTTGAAAGATGAATGGTTTTTACAGTTAAAGAAAACGTGGTCGAGGGTTTCCTCTTCCACACCGCACTGGCAGACCGGATCATCTAAAACTCTAATTCTAGACAAGTGAGATGCAATTGAACAGTGACCAATTCTCATTCTCGAAATACATGAAATGAATCGTTTTGAAAGTTTTTTTACCGTGAAACCATGGCTTAGCTGGGATATGGTTTTGAATTCCAGCATAGAAAGATCCAGTTCTTATTTTGGAGACTGCCCAATTTTCTTCCCAGGCACGAGTCATGTTGGATTTAAGAATCGGGAAGACATCGGAGATAGGAATTCTAAAATTTAGTGGGATAGTTCCGGAATCTGAACCAGATTTGGCGAGAAAATCGGCCATCTCATTACCCTCGATACCCAAATGGGCAGGGACCCAGGCCAATATCGTCTCAAACCCAGATTCACTTAGAGAATTGAGAAGATATTTTATTTTACATACAACGTGTCCAGAAACTCGTAGTACAAGCGGGAAACTGGTGAATCTACATCACGTAGAGAACCCAAAAAACTTGTTTTTTTCGATCTGAGCATTTCGATTTTAATATTATTTTTTTTCTATTTTTACATTTTTTCGGCAACTAAAGGGTTAAAAAAAAAATTTGAGCCCGGTTTACCCTTTGATGCATTTTATAAGATATTATACAGCTGAAATCAACCCCCCAGTAAAAAAATTATTCAAAGTTAGCCGAAAAAATTCCAACTTCGGACCCGATTTACTCGAAAACGAAAGCTCAAATCAAAAAAGTAAAATCACAAATCGACTCCGAATGTGATGTAGATTTACCAGTTTCCTGCTTGTACTACGAGTTTTTGGACACCATGTATAATATTGTCTTCCGGATAACATAGAATATTTGACCTAATTTTAGTTACAGCACTTAGCGAATCAGTACATAGTAAGGCTCGATGAATGTTGAGAACCAGGATTTGATTTAGCGCTTGTTCAATTGCAAAGCATTCAGCTGTAAATATGGAAGCTTCTTTCGGTAATTTATAAGTGAGATTGATGTTGAATTCTGGACTATATATCGATACTCCACATCTTTTATTTTCAAATTTGGAACCATCAGTGTAAAGGATGGAAAATCCAGGGAATTTTGAAGCCACAATGCTTTTAAAACAATCATCCACATTTTGAAATCTATTTGGGGAGGATAAAATATTCTTCTGAAAGACTGATGTTATTGTGTTCGGCATAAAAGTGATTGCCTTAAATGGAATATTGTATATAGGGAGATTGGGAACTTCTTGAAGATATTGGAGGGAAGATGATAGAGAATTATAGAGATGAAAACTTTTAATTAGGAGAGGAAAACATTGTTTTTCTCTCAATCTTTTGTTAGAATTCAAATTAACACTTAACCGATTAAGACTTTGTTTAATAGGATGATGCGATAACGATAAAGCCTTGAAAATATTTTTATTGGCAAGGAATTGCCTTCTGAAATATAATGGAGGCTCCCCACATTCCACCTGAAGCGCATTAATTGGAGAAGACTTCATAGCTCCAATAATCATTCTGAGGGCTTTTGATTGAATTCTTTCCATTTTCTTATCTAAATATTTAGGGAGTGGGTCAAAAAGGAATGAGCCATAATCCAAGTGGCTCCGAACTAGGGAATTATACATTAATTTAAGAGTGGTAGGATGAGATCCCCACCATACTCTGGAAACTGCTCGCATCATATTAAGTCCCTTTTCATACTTTGTAGAAATTATCTGAATGTGTGGAAGCCAGGAAAGTTTATGGTTCAAAAGAAGACCAAGGAATTTGATTTGAGTAGCGGTTTGTAGAGGCACATTATCAAAAGAGATTGAGAATCGTTTTAGATGAACTTGTTTTAGATGCCGCCAGATTCATCCCATTTATTGACAACCAGCTTTTAATATATTGTAAAGCCAAATTCATTTCCTTAGCTGCAAGAATAATATTTTTATGTAACAAATATATAAGGATATCATCCGCAAAGTAAAGTCGCTTCATAGAAAAAGGAATTACTGAGTCTAGGTCGCTTATATAAATATTAAACAACAGAGGACTAATAACAGAACCCTGGGGCAAACCTCTCCATAGTTTGCGCCTTAAGCATTTAGAGGAAGACTCAATAATAATGGACCTATCTGAGAGCAAATTAATAATAAATTGGACCAATTTCGGGGGGATTTGTTTTTTAATTAGCTTTTCTTTCAAAACATTCAGTAAAACATCATCGTAAGCTGATGAAAGGTCAAGGAATGTGGCCAATGTATAAGAATTTAGGGATTGAGAAACTCGGATATCAGTTGTGAACAAACTTAAATTATCCATTGTAGATTTCTTTTTCCGAAAACCATACTGGTTTGGTGAGATAATATTTTGACTTTTAACAAACCACTCTAATCTGTTTTTCATCAAACGCTCCGCTACTTTCATCAAACATGATGAAAGAGCAATAGGCCGATAAGACGAAATTTCAGATGGATTTTTTCCAGGTTTTAAAATGGGAATGATTTTTTGAGTTTTCCAATCATCCGGAATTAGTCCTGTTTCAAACATATTATTAATAAGAGATAAGAAATATTCAACCGCCATATCAGAAAATGATTTAATGAAACTATTAAATATTTTATCGGGACCTGGAGCAGAGTCAGAAAGGGCTCTTATTACTCGTTTCATCTCATCAATGGAGAAAGGAGCATCTAGCCAGTTAGAATGAGATGGATATGGCTTAAAAGAAGGCATTTCTTCACATCCGGCCACTGAAGGGGGGGCTATTTTATCCGCAAATCCTATAAGAATTTCTTCTGATATATGTTTGATTCTCGGCGGAGAATACGATGATCCGAATTTTTTTAAGCTAGACCAAACTGAAGACTGGGAAGTTTCCGGAGACAGGTTCTCACAGAACTTCCACCATCCAGCGCGTTTTTTATTTTTCAAAATTCGTTTGGTTTCTGCCTGGGCTTTTTTAACTGATAAAAATTTTCTAGTGACATACACTTACGAAAAGAGGAAATTGCTTTTTTACGAGAGTTGACGGAGCGAGTGCATTCCTCGTCCCACCACGGAGTAGAGTGTTTTATTTTAATGTTCGCATTGTGTTTCGGGATGGATTTTTCTGCTGCATTTATAACCATAGAGGGAAACGTCTCACATTGCATTCTGATGTCTCCCGGAGACGATTTTGTTAAATTAATAAGATTATCTAGTTCAGAAGAGAAAGTGCTCCAATTCGCATCTTTTGTTCTAAATTTGAGATTATTTTTAACTGGGGGGGGATAAGTGTTAGATTGATGGTGGAATCGGATTATAATTGGGAAATGATCACTAGAGAGGGGATCGTTTAGGATGTCCCAATGTAGAGGGAGGAATATATATTGATAATATTGCGATATCAGATAAGACAGCTGCTATTATCTGGATATCGTCGGAGGGAGTATGAATATTAATTTGTTTAAACGGGATAGAATTATGGATTATCAGAGCCGTGCCGCCTTTACCATCCGGTCTGTCGTGTCTGAGACAATAATAACCTGGAATTTTTAAGTGAAAGGAGGGTTTTAACCACATTTCAGAAATGGCGGCTACTGAAACGTCGTGTTCGTCGAGTAATTGAATTAGGTCAGATTTGTTAGCGAAGAGGCTTCTACTGTTCCACTGAAGAATTTTCTTGCAGTTTCGAAGTCATTGGGGAGGCAAGATAATAAAGATTTAATGTAATCGGCAGCGTTGGACGGTACAGTATTGTTGTTTGTAAGGATAGAAATTAAAAGGGTAATTAAGGTTTGTATAAAAGAATTATTATTCATTATTTTGGGGAGAGCAGGAGGGGAAGTATTACCATTAAGTGCACACCCATTGGGGGTCTGGGATTTGGAATTCCCATTCGGGCTGGCCAAAATATTATTCAATTGTTTTTTATCAAGGTAAGGAGTATATTTTGGGTTGGGTTTGACTGGCTTGAGAATGGTTTCTCTGTGAGAAGATGACGTTGAATTTAAAAAGGTGGTTGTTTGGAAAGGAGCTGAGGACGATGTCATCTCTGCGAATGATTTTTTCGCAGGAGAGAATAACTTAGAGGCCTGGAAGTACGAAATGTTGTCGGTAGCCATTTTATGTTTTATGTTCTTCTGTCTTGATAATTCCGGACAGGCTAGACTGACCGCGGTATGTGCACCCGAACAGTTAATGCAAATGGGGTCATTGGAAGATTTCGGACATTGATCAAATGGGTGACCTTCTCCGCAAAAGTAACAACGTGGAGGGGAGCGGCATACGGGTTTTGAATGTCCAAACCGGCAGCAATTGAAGCATTGAATAGTTGGGAATTTATAAACTTCGACGAGAAGCGAGGTATAATAAATAAACACACGAGACGGTAAGGATTGTCCTTCAAATGTAATAACAACAGATTAGGAAGGTTTCCAAATCGTGTTTCCATCAGTAGAATTCTTGTAGTTCAGTCGGCGTGCTTTTAATACTTTCGGGGTTCCGTGGGAATTATTCAAAGCATCAACAATTTCAGCCTCTGGGATCTCCGCTGGAATTCCTCGCACAAGACCCATTCTCGTAAGGTTAAATGTCGGGATGAACGATTTATATTTATGTTTTGAGAGCGAGTCAATTTTTTTTACAAATCCATTTGCGGAAGCGGCAGTATTAAACTCGATAGATAATTTATATCGTCCTTCCGGTTTAATTGAACCGTTAACAATACCAAGGTTATTATTTTTTGAGTCAAATAAGATTTTTCCAAAATCTAAAGGATGAATAAGTTTTCTTTGTTCAGTTCTCTGAACCATAACGATAAAAGGACCGGAAGCGGAAGCAGGATAAAGTAAGTCAGTATTTTTTGTATTATCGCTAGTTAAAGTACTTGTTTGGGTGTTACTATTGGTGTTAAGGTCGTTAGAGATCGAGGTTTGTTGAATCGGCGGTAAAGGTTTAACTTTCGATGGAATGTGAAGGCTATGCGATGGTCGTCGCTTACGAGATGGGAGTGCAATAGAAACATGGCTAGTATTAGAATCAGAATCAGAAAAATCTAATATCGACCCTGGGTCGGGAGGCCTATCTTCGTCTTCCTCCATTATATAAAAAAAACTTAACCTTTTAAAATTAAACTGAAAAAATAATACGCAGTCTATTTCATTGACTGTACAAACAAAAACGGATTAGCCGTAAGCAGGAATGCAAACAAATAGATATACGATAAACAAAATTAAATAAAATGTAACAATAATCTCTTATCTGTATGAGGCACAGGAACGGGCGAACGGCACTAAGCAATAGGTAAGGTACACACAACCACCGTTAACCGCGGCTCGAATCGGACAAATCACAGATCTTGAATATAACTTCGGCAGAACGTGAAAATCAACATCAAATGATTCGTGAATTGTTAAAATTTTTTTAAACAACCCTTATTAAGTAATGCAAAAACACTTGATTTGGTTTGAAAATTAGATTGCCTAGAAATATTTTAGATGCTTAAATTAAATACTGAGAGTAAAATACATCTTTGCCTTTGAAGTAATCGAGTATTTTTTAGATTCATCTTTTTATAAGCAAAGAAAAAATAAAGTAATAGGCCTATAAAAATTGCTTTAAAGTTCGAAATTTCCTACCTGCGAACCCCTTTTCGGTTATGGTTTTATTATATAATGTGAAATCCTTTTGAAAATGATCGTAAAACATTTAAATATTTGCTTCTGAACTTCGCAAAATAAAATAACCTGTTAATTAGTTAGGTATGTGACAGATGATCCCCCGACAGTTGCCCCCTGGCATATTTATGTACAATATGCAGTCGGTTTAGGAAAAATACGGTGTCCCTATTTACACAAAATACAACTAAGTGTCCCCGAAGGGTGTGCAGAGAGGAAATACCGCCGAATAAGAAAAGTATAAATAATATTTTTATTAAAAAATGCATAAAGGATAAAACTACTTGTCTATGTATAGTTCCTGTACCTACCAGCGTGTAAGTACAAAAATACACTGTACATAAATTAGTTTGATATTAAAGATATTTTTGAAGTCGATTTTAGGTTTAAAAATGGTAAGTAATGCACAAAAAAATATAATTTTATAATATACTAGCTGGTACCCGGCATGCGTTGCTATGCCATTTAATAAAGAAATTGTTTCTCCCCGCGTGTCCTTTCCCATTCATCCCGTTCCCCTTCCGCCTCCTCTTCTTCTCCCCTTCCCCTCTCGCGTTCCCACTCCGTCACCTCCACCTTCCCTCTCCCCACTCCACTCCCCCCTACCCCGTCCCGCGAACACCCCTCCCGAGTTCCCCTCCCCCCTCCCAGTTCCACCTCCCCCCTCCCAGGTTCCCCCCCCCCTCCCTGGTTCCCCTCCCCTCTCCCTCCCTCCCTCCCGCTTTCCACACATTCAGTTTTTAAACAGCTCGCGTGCCACCAATAGTAATTTTTTTTATACAAATTTCATAATGTCAGAGCTCACCAGAAGTCTTATACAAACCTTGTCCTGACAATAACGAACACACAAAAAAAAGAATTATCCAATTTGGTGCAGTCGTTCGAAAGTTATGCGCGTACATACATTTCGACGATTCATTTTTATTTATATACATAGATAGATATCATTTCTGGGGGCAATTGTCTGGGCTTAACCGCCGGGTCACCCAGTCTCCCTATTTGACATCAATCGTCTCTCATTGTTTTACGTAACTTCAAGATGTGGAAATTTTTCTTTCGTTTTATATTTAAAATTTGTTGATTTGTTGAAAATGCAAAGGCAAATTACAGATGCTTTCTTACTTATGATATGATCCATGGCTGCCTTTACACTCATAAGTAAAATTTACGTCTTACTTAAAATTTTGATAAGTTACTCACATGGGCGTTTAGCGTCCAACTTACGGTAATTAATACTCACCGAAGCTGTTCGGATGTTTAACTTACGTAAGATCTCACGGCGATCGCTACGATAGTAATTTATGCGTAATTCTATAAGGCGTAAGTTGGCTTCCTGTCAACAACGATTTGCTGCTGTCAAATTTAAATGAATACAAATAAAGTGTTGGAATCAGTTGCAATGTTGCAATAGAAGTTAGGTTGAGGGAAACAATTCTGCTCGCGCTTTTGTTCCGTTAATGGTGGAAATTAATGGAGTTATTTAATTTTATCCGAATATCAGCACCCGGCTTCGAATTCAAATACGTTACTTATGTTATAAACGGAAGCAATGAGATTTGAAAGGATTGGGCCGATAATTAAATAGAAGGTTGTTCATTTCCGAAAGCTTTTATCCACCTGAAAGATATCTCCTCGGTTTTTGGGATCAGAAAATATTCTTTACGTTTACATTCGCTTTCGTGGTTAGTGCTTATTTGAGTTTTATCTGGTGTTATTTTTATATTGTTTTCGGGAGATAATAAGGTAGATAATTATCCACTTAAAACCTAATCGGATATTAGTTAAAATAATAAAAATATTAGTTTTCACAGAAAAAAATCCGACGAAAATATCTGTCTTTTAATTTTTGACATCTAGCATCGGCGCATTTTGGTACCATTTCTTACGATGGATGTCTCAACTAAAGCCCTTAAAAAATATATGTTATTTTTGAAGATAATATTTATCTAGACGTTCCACGCCGAAACGCAAATTATATGAAATTTCCTCGATAGAAAAAAATCGCAAAGTATGCACCGAAAATTATTAAAAACACGTTTGTTTCTATTATTTTATTAGTTATAGTTGTGAAAAAATCACAATGTTTCTTTTAATGATACTTAAGACGCCTTGCACGAGATTTTTGCTCTATTTTAAATGAGTCGTGTTTTATTAAACATTTTCACAATGTTAGCTTCGATTTTATCGCTTAAAATATTATCGCGCCCCTCTAACATTCGTAATTACATATTTCTCCATCTTCTTCTTTTTGAGCCCAGATACGGTGCCTTAAACTGATTTGATAAATTGTGAGAAGGCTGGAAGTTCGCGCGGACTTGATTAGACTGTCAAAAAACTTACGTAGAACAACTTCTGTATCAGCTATAAATTACGGTAAGTGACTTGGTGTTGTTTACATTGGTAATATGGCCCATATTTGGCCATTAGTCGCTTACGTAAGCGACTTATGCGAAAACACTTACTATGTAAAGGCAACATATTGCTGTGATCAAAGTGTTGCCATTTTATGTATCATTTTCAACTATGTTTATGAAATGTTAACATGAAAATTATCTTCAATCAAAGATTGTAAAGCGAAGATTTTTCATAATACGGGTCCCGATTCCCGATATAGTTTCCACGCGGGGATCGGTAAAAAAAATCTTATAAAACATCCATAAATTGTTCTTCGTGGAAACATTTCCGTACTCCAGAAATTCATCTCTGGTCTCTTATCTCACCCTGCGCCCTGCCCGCAATGCCCGCCTCACAATACTTACAGCCTTAAAACCCCGGCTTACAGATAGAGATACGAGTAGGTACTACCAACAAGGAATTTTAAAAGCTATTTAATATAATGCCTTGTTGATTTCATCTTATTTATGTCACCTTCCCATTTCCCCGGACGCTGGATAAAGGATGGCCGTCTGCTAAACTTTGGAACTGTGTAAATATGGAACTGTGATATGTGGAATAATGCAACGGTAGATATAAATACAAAACCTCGGGTCTCGAGCATATTTTGTCAGAAGGTCACAGTATTTTCACTTTCCAATAAAATTTAAAAAAATGGAGTATTTCTGAACCTAACTTAACCTATCCTAACTACTTTGAAAAAATAAGCTTTCTAATTTAATTAATGGAAATCAACAATAATTTTAGAAATATTAAAACTTTTAATGTAAACATTAAAAAGCTTTAAAAATGGGTCGTATCTTAAGTTTTTTCTAACAATAATTACTGATAAGGAAAAAACTGAAAACGCACACTAATTTAATTATTTTTGTCGTTTATTAAAATAAAGCGTGGTGTTTTCTCATCCTAACACCCTTTATAGGTCATATTTCCCACCATGACAGTAAGGGAGATACAATGATTTTTTTGAGACCTGTACGAGTTGTTCCAAAAAGCGAACCCCGAGGGGAAGAGGAAACACGGTGAATAACAGGTATTTTACCAAAATGTTGCTGTCATCGTGTTAGGGGGCATGCATTCATTACGTGAGCTTAAAAGGGGAAGGGTGGTGCAGCAAAATCTCATTTACTTGAAAAGAATATACGGAGTGGCCCAAATTTATCTCACCAAGGGGGGGGGGGGGGTCTCGATTGGAAGAAAAACTGGTCACGTAATTAATGTATGCCCCTTACCAATTTTATAACCAATGCCTCCCTAGTATTACGTATTTCAAGGCTCTGTTTGACACTGTCTAGGTAGGTTTACCCACATTTAAATAATGTAAAATGCATCTGTTAGCTTCGGAACCGTGTCTACTCCGGATAAACTAATCGGGACATAGGCTAATGAAGTGATCCTGTATTCAATGGACGACTTTTACCATTAAATCGCCACTAGATCGACGCTTTTGATACGTCCTTAACAAAGTACCGAGTCGGGTTGTCATTATTTGCATTTGGAAGTCAAGAACTTGCCCAGAATAATGTTGTATCCAAAGATATTGTATTTCAATATCTTTGGTTGTATCCAACAAAACTATCAATGCTGAGTTATTAATTGCATGATGTTGTATCCAAGAAAACTAACAATGTTGAGTTATTGATGGTATCCAACAAAACTATCAACGTTGAGTTATTGAAAGAATACTGTTGTATCCAACAAAACTATCAACGTTGAGTTATTGAAAGAATACTGTTATATCCAACAAAACTATCAATGTTGAGTTAAGTTGATGGAATAATTTTGTAACCAAATGGAATAATGCTGCATCCAACAAAACTATCAATGTTGAGTTATTGACGGAATAATGTTGTATCCAACATTCAACAAAACTATCAATGTTGAGTTATTGATGGAATAATGTTGTATCCAACATCCAACAAAACTATCAATGTTGAGTTATTGATGGAATAATGTTGTATCCAACATCCAACAAAACTATCAATGTTGAGTTATTGATGGACTAATGTTGTATCCAACATCCAACAAAACTATCAATGTTGAGTTATTGATGGACTAATGTTGTATCCAACATCCAACAAAACTATCAATGTTGAGTTATTGATGGACTAATGTTGTATCCAACATCCAACAAAACTATCAATGTTGAGTTATTGATGGAATAATGTTGTATCCAAGATCCAACAAAACTATCAATGTTGAGTTATTGATGGAATAATGTTGTATCCAAGATCCAACAAAACTATCAATGTTGAGTTATTGATGGAATAATGTTGTATCCAACATCCAACAAAACTATCAATGTTGAGTTATTGATGGACTAATGTTGTATCCAACATCCAACAAAACTATCAATGTTGAGTTATTGATGGACTAATGTTGTATCCAACATCCAACAAAACTATCAATGTTGAGTTATTGATGGACTAATGTTGTATCCAACATCCAACAAAACTATCAATGTTGAGTTATTGATGGAATAATGTTGTATCCAAGATCCAACAAAACTATCAATGTTGAGTTATTGATGGAATAATGTTGTATCCAAGATCCAACAAAACTATCAATGTTGAGTTATTGATGGAATAATGTTGTATCCAACATCCAACAAAACTATCAATGTTGAGTTATTGATGGACTAATGTTGTATCCAACATCCAACAAAACTATCAATGTTGAGTTATTGATGGAATAATGTTGTATCCAAGATCCAACAAAACTATCAATGTTGAGTTATTGATGGAATAATGTTGTATCCAAGATCCAACAAAACTATCAATGTTGAGTTATTGATGGAATAATGTTGTATCCAAGATCCAACAAAACTATCAATGTTGAGATATTGATGTAATAATGTTGGGCATATTAACGTTTGGCTGAAAAATGCAAAAAATCTATATTTGCAAATAATTTTATTTGCCGATGTGGGAACGAGGGGGACTTTCCACATTTCATTTATAATGGTATTCCCAACCTCGAATGTCTCTTTACACCGGAATATTCTAAGAGGATGAGCGAGTGCATTACGGTAAAAATAAATAAACACTTCACCATCTGCCTTGATCACGGACAGTGTAACGCAGTACGAAAGATTTGCTATAGAGAGGGGTAGCGTAACACGGCGTCATAACCCAAAAATAAACACGATGAAGTTGTAACTATATTGTTTTACTGTTTCTGCATAGGTAGGTAGGTATATCCATTACATGAAGCTTTGTCATTTTTTTTTGTAAAAGCTTGTTCATTGGCCATTACCAACATTTATGTAATCTGCGTCCCGCGACCTTTTAGTTATTGAAGTACCATGGTACCTGGGGATATTTATTTTAAAAGCCATGTTGTAGTGTCCGTGCATATTTAATTTCCGACTTAATTCGTTTCAGATGGCTTTGTCCGTGCGAGGAGTGCAGCCAGTGCGCAGTGTGGGCAGGGCCGGGCGGCCGGGGCCGGGGCCGGTCGTGCAAGTCAAATTTTAGCGCCCCGGCGTCAAAACCAGTAGACACCAAAATTTTCGACTATTTTTACAAAAAAAATTGAAAAAGGGGGTTTCCACTCCACCTCCTCCACCTACCCTATCCACTCAATTTCCCCACCCCTACCCCCCCCCTAATCCCCCCTCCCCCCTCCCAACTCATCCCTTCTCTCCACCACCTTCCCCCTTCCCATCACCCTCCCCCCTCTCCCACCCACTCCAACCCCCCATCCCCTTCCCCTCCCCCCCCCTCACCAACCCCTTCATACACGTTACATTCATTTTTCAAACAGCTCGCGTGCCACCTATTGCAATTTTTTTATACAAAATCATAACGCCAGAGCTCTGAACTATAGCCTATAGGTTATTCTGATGTATGAGCTATATTATTGTAAAGTTTCGTAAAATCCATTCAGTAGTTTTCGCGTGAAAGAGTAACAAGCACACATACATCCTTACATCCATACAAACTTTCGCCTTTATAATATTATTAGGATTATTGTGATAATAACAGCGAGTACCCGGCATACTTTGCAATACAACTCAACGAAAGAATGTGTGCTTTTGGCTCTGCCCCTCCCCTTCCGTACGTGACTTTTTCTATCCCCCATTGCCACCCCCGTTCCCCTTTCACGCCCCCCTCCCTCCCGTGTCCCTAGATCCGCGAACCCTCCTCCCGCATTCCCCTTCCCCTGCCTTCCGCGCTCTCCTCCGTGAACTCCCTCCCTCTTTTGTTCCCCCCCCAGGATTCCCTTCTCCCTCCCTCTTTCCCTCCCTGCCGCTAAACTACATAAAATACACTCACTTCTTACAGCTGTCCGTATACAAAGCATGGATTTTCCAAAACTTGCTCACTGCTATCCCCTACTGCTACCATATCTCCTTTTAAATCCCTCCCTTTGCCTCTCCCTCCTCTCAGACGTGGAATCCCTTTTCTGACTATTATTTGATTGATTATCAACTAATAACATCGTCATTCCTCATCGCTCGATGAATATATCTTCCACCACTCTCAGTATCGCTCCCATCGCACCTCAGTACAAGAGAGCCGAATAACATAAAAAAGCTAGTTAGGGAAACGACCGTTCTCATGAAGCCGATGTAAGCTGTAAACATTTCATTCATCACTTTAGTGTAAAAGCCTTTTTGGGCGTTTAAATAAATACCTACATTATGTGCGAGTTAGGTATATTTTCCCGCCAATTGGCCCCCCGAAAATAATAATTTTTTGTACATTATTTACCAGTTTCAAACGTAAAATTGACTTCAAAAATACCTTTAATAATAAGTTGGTATGAATATCAAACGAATTTAAACATTGTGTCAAGGTCGAATCGAAGTTTATTTCTACAAGTTCAAGTATGTATAGGAAGGTTTATGAAAGTGTCAAAACTATAGAAAAATAAAATGTTTAATAAAGATAGTTTTCTGTACTGTGATGGAATCTCTACGGTACATAAAAATACCGTCTGGGGGGGGGGGGGGGGGGGGCACGTGCCCCCGTGCCCCCCCCCCTGAATCCGCCCTTCTTATACACTGGTACACACAGTATAATACAGAGAAGCAGATTTTCATCGATGCATTTGATTGAAAATGTGTTGATAAAACAAATTATTGATTTTTATGAATTTTTAAAAATGAGTATACCGATTAACGTTGGGTGAACATATCCCTAAAATAGATCAATGTAATTAATAATATTTGGACGATTTGTATTTTTGTGTATTTTAATTTTTATGAAAAATGATCTAAAGGGCGATGTGTTAGGAATTACATATCAGCGCCTAGCAAATCTGGTCCCATATAGCCGGCCCTGAGTGTGGAGTCCTTTATCTGCGGCACCGCATGCCCCGGCGGAGAGCGGACCAACCTAATGATGGTGGTGTTATATATCAAGGAATGAATAAAGATAAAGACTGAGTGGTCCCACAATAGAACCGGATTGGTCAAATATATAATTCTTATTAAAAATTACTAAAATAGATACTTCTTGTGGGTCTCGCGAGACCCAAACAACACAAACTTGCATGAGCATCACTGAGGAACAGCCTTTTATGTACCTTACTTACGTCGGTTTATTATTTATAGCGAGAAAGAATTCCACCTAAAAAGCGGAAAATCCGTTTTTATGCAGCACATAAAACTTTGAAAAATTCACAGCGTTTTCTGTCTGGAATTTCTACGTCGATAAATTTCACTTCCATTGAGAGCCATGGAGCTTTGAAATTTAGCTGTCAAATCTATTACATAAAACCATCCTTTAATTAGGTCCAAAGTATTTAACGTTTAAATACTGGGTAGAATAAATAAAAGCGTTTTATACAAGAAATAATATCGGTAATTTTTTGAGAAATACTAAAGATAAAGACCATAAATTGACTAATTCCGGAATACATAAACTCAAATGCAATGATTGTCCCTCATTTTATATTGGAAAAACAACTCGTAATTTTGAAATCAGAATCAAAGAACATTTAAGGTGTCTTAATAATAATAATTTTTCTGAGTTCGCTAACCATATCATTGAAAATAACCATATTTTTGAAAAAAATACAGGGATAAATATTCTTCATATTAATCATAAAGGAAAACGTTTAGATAACTTAGAAGCTTTGGAAATTAAAAAATCCCTTAAAAATAATCAATCTATTATCAACAAACAAAAAATATTGCCATATAGCCCAATCATGGATTTGTTCCCCTACCCACCCACTCTACACTAATACCTACCCACCCAGTCTACATTATTAACTAACAACGGCTCCACCCCCTACCATAATAAAACATTGTTCGAAACTGTCAAATTAGTATAAGCTTTCCCTGACGAAGGAACATTTGTTCCGAAACCGGTCGGATTTGCACACTATATAAGTGGTTTTTACAAAGTTATATTGTTGCATTTTTCTATAAATAAAATCAATCAATTAATTTCTTAAATCAAAACTCCATAACTAAGCTTTTGGTAAGCAAAAGTTTTTATATATCTACAAAGAAGAGATACAAAATTATTATTTTAGATACACCTCTGAACTAAAAACAAAAAGGTTGAAAAAAATTGTTAATCAAGATATAATTTATATTGATATTGTTTCTAAATACAATATTTATTGATTGTATGCATGTAATCTTAGATATAAATATGCCTATGAGTGTGTTTAGTTATGTTGTGTGTATTTGAGTATGTTAGGGACTTAGGGAGTATTCCTGGCCGCGTATTTCCAAAACCTATACCGGTTCAGTCGCGGTAGCGACAATTTACATTTTATATTGGTTATTTTTTATCACTTTTAAAAAAAAAAAATTGTTCTAAAATTTAAATAATATAAGCTTTCCAATGTGTATATTAGAAATTAATAATTTTATTTCTAAATATTTAAATTTTGATATTGAAAATGTAAATTGATTGAACCGGTATAGGTTTTGGAAATACGCTTCCTGGCTTCTTTCTGCTTCATACGTGAAATCACAAGGTCAGTACTTTAACTCAACCTGACAGCAATTTTATATGCTCAGTAACTGCGAATGGTACCTTCAAAATTACAATTATCGGTGATGGAAAATTATAATCGGGGCAAAGCGTTATTGGACAAGATACATCATTATCCTGCCTTCAGTAAGTTTTTTTATGCTTCCTTTTTCTACTTTTCAGAAAGTTCCTAAATAGCATGTTGTCTGTTTGTATGTATTTTATACCTTTGTATTGTAGTCACTTAAAATGTTAATCTTCTATAATGTGGTTTCTAGTTATACATATATGTGCTGTATTGAAAATTAATGTTTTGAAATTGACCTGCTGACAGTTCAGCGGGTGCTCAAAATCAAGAATAATAGAATAAATAGAAGACAAGTAATATATAAGCTAGCTTTGCAGAGTAACAACGGATTAATTTTCTAATTCGGTCCTGCAGTTTGCTCGAACCTTTACACCGGGTTCATAAGTAAATCGCTGCTACGGAATTTATCGAGTGTGCGTTGACACGAGCCGATACAGGGGACACTTTGCCATCAAAACCAGGCGTTTATTTACAGACGTATCAAACTTTATTTAATGCATAAATTACTGTAACTTATCATTTTAAATGGAGGGGATATATCAACCTGCCAATTTTTACACGTTGTTTTGCAATAATACAAAATAATGAATTAAACACAGGAAACCTCGAGAGGAAAACTCACCAGTAGTGACTGGTTTTAGTGATGCTGACTATGCCAATGATCCTGATACAAGACGTTCAATCACGGGCTTTGGGGCAGCTGTAACATGGTCTAGCCAAAGACAACAAACAGTGGCCCTGTCAACAACAGAAGCCGAATTTACGGCAGCCTGTGCCGCAACCAAAGAGGATATGTGGATAAAACAGTTGTTATGTGACTGATATTGATGGATGTAAACAATACAAAATGTGCTTACATTTAGACAATCAAAGTGCGATCAGTGTTATCAAAAATGTTAACTTTCATAAACGCTGTAAACATATCGACATTAAAAAAAATATTATCAAAAAATTATTGATCTAAAATGTGTAAGTAGTGATAATCAATATCCAGATGTATTTACCAAAGCATTGCCAAAGGATAAATTTCAATTTTTAAGATCTAAATTTGGAATGCACAATTGCAGCTCTACGAGTATATCAAAGTAATGTAAGAATATTTTGAAAGTGGTATGTCTTATTTCCAAGGGTTATTAATACCTAGTTAATTTTTTTTATTTTTTTAGAAGGCTTAAATTTAGAGCGAATGTTGGATTTAACTTTCCCGCCCTTTTTGGGTCATCTCTAAATTGACTTTATGATTAAATATATGTACCTACTGTAACAATATTCTTCTCTCTGTTACAATGCAAAACGAGTATACCTCTTATCAGTTATTAAAACCAATTATATAAAATAAGTGTTTATTTTAGTTTAAAACATTAATTTTATTTTAAACTTTGGAAAGCCGGAGAATAACCTAAAACCCTGGATTTAAGCCGTCGATATTCGAGGAAATCAACTCCAGATGCTTTGCGAGGAGAGGTTGGCTCTGAAATGAACAAACGTCGTTGATGTAGTAAAGGACAGGGACATCTGGAGGCGCCTCGTTGAAGGCGTCCCCGACCCGAATTAAATAAGGGGATGAAGATGGGAAATGGTCCCGATCTTTGACCAAGTATATCTAGACAGGGCGTGTGAACCTTAAAATTAACACCGAAACGTGTATGTTTGTATTCCTGCAAGCTCGTCTCAATGGTCAATAGACTAACTGTGAAGATTATTTTTCAATTACGAATTTGAGGCTGTTAGAAATATTTTAGGTTGGATTTTCGCGGATTTTATTATTAAGAATTTAATGTGCTATATGAATGTAAAAAAATATATTTCTTATCGAGGCGATGCGGCACGACCTATCGATTAAAGTAACAGTCAATAAAAATCCGACATTTATTTCTAGCAAACCCAACTACATGCGTCACGCAACAAATTACGACAACACTTTTGCCACGAAGGGAACGATCTTTCGCTGACGTTTTTAAAAATTTGTCCAACAAGTTTACGTGAAGATGGAGATGGATTAGCTATACTTTTTTTTGTTATTTTTGGATTAAAATTCGATACGAGAGGGCTAATCGATTATTATATTGACATCATCATCCATGATAATTCCAAAACACATAATAAAAATGATTGTATCCCAAACTGCACAATATTAAAAACAACAAACACAATCAAATATTTAGGAGTTATTATCGACAAAAAAAAAGTTAATGGAAGGGACAAATTTGTTAAGTTTTAAAAAAAATTGAAAATTGATTTACATGTTTTTATGAATCAGATTTTTTTTTATCTATAATAAAGTGCATTAACTTCGGGAGGTGATTCTACATGATGGTAGGAGTAAAAAAGATTAAGAATTTTTTCCGAAATTCCAACTTTTTTTCCCATACAAAAAGACGTACCTACTAAAAATCTTTAGTGTGAGGTACGATCTTACTTGCTGAGAGCCTGCCGGGCACCCGAATCGATTGTGATTGGCCCGTATCGTAACAGCGGAAAATAATAAATCTGGCCGCACACGTCGGAATAATTTTATCCTTTTACCTTAAAACTACCCCTAAAAGTTGGAATTTTGAAAAAAAGTTATTTATCTTTTTTACTTGTAGGTAGGTACTATCATGTAGAATCACCTCCCGAAGTTAATGCACTTTACCCCCGGACACCCTGTATTACGCTTTCGTTCAATCAACTTTACGATATGCTATAATTAGCCGGGGATCCGCGTACAAAACTAATCTTTAGAGGCTAATAATTAAAATCATATTTAAAAATCCTTCTGACTACCAAACGGTTCGATTATTTAAAGAATTTCAAGTACCTTCATTCAAAGATCTGTCCAATAAAAATGCATTGATTCAAATTATAAAAGAAAAAGACAAGGATCAATTTATAACTGAAAACCGTAATAGACATAAATATATTTTTTCATGCCCAAAATTAAACACTTCCTTTGCACAAAATTATTATATTTACCAAGGAAGACTTTTTTTCAATCGACTACCGGAAGAAATTAGAAACATTAACGATAAAATCCAATTGATAAACACTGTAAAAAAATATATTTTTAAGGTTAACTCAAAAAAAAAAAAAGTTTTCGGCTAATTTAATCTTAAGAATAAGGGAACGTACCCATACTACGTGACACG